>JABEXW010000196.1:0-91701 GCA_013266185.1 Fusarium sarcochroum
AAGAGGGGGCATGGGCTCTGTTGTGCATAAGCCTGCCGCAGCAGGAAAAGACCGAAAGAGAGGATAATAGTAACGAGTTTCATGGCCAGAACTGGAGTTTTTTGTGACTGTGAGAGAATACGAAAGATCACTTCAGAGAGGGCGAGGCCGTCGACTTTATACAACGAGGTATCTGCACAAGCAAGGTATAGGCACGTGGATATAATACCATCAAGGCTCATAACTGCCCAATAGCCAGATTGGATCATCCATTAAGCCTTCTGAATGGCTGACTCGTTCAACTTAGCCTCGCGGCATTATTCGTGCTAAGATCAAGGCGTACGTCAGGCATGGCAAGCCAATCACCGTGTGACCAGGGTATAAATGCCATGTAATTGGTCAGGTCGCTCAATCGATGCCTCTTTGAGTAAGGCTTGAAATACCATGCGGCACAGCCCCCCAGCAGTGGGGTAAGTGGTCATTTCTAAACCCGGATTACTTTCAGCTCAGAATGTTCTACAGACAAGATAAACATGAAGATGAAGCAGAATGTGGTGTTCCAAGTGGCCACTGTTGGTGCAAGTCGACCAAGGCGGGCATATCACACCAAGACCAAGACGGGTTGTCGGACCTGTAGGTTAGTTGGACCCATGCCAACATTGTACATCAACATCCTAACCTATTGCCAATGCTAGGATCCGAAGAGTGCGGTGCGATAAAGGCAAGCCTTTCTGTACGCGCTGTGTCTCCACTGGCCGGACATGTGACGGTTACGCTTGTTCGGGCCCTTCCTCGCAGCTTTCATCTTCAATATCCCCATCCCCCCGATTCAACACCATCAGCCCTACCGCCGATCTCAAGCTCATCCTTCCACGTCAAAGCCCCGACGAGGTACGAAGCTACCATTACTTCCTCGAAGTAACAGCCCCATCCCTTGCCGGCGCTTTCTATGCCGACTTCTGGCTGACCGAAGTACCCCGCGTCTGTCTGTCCGACGCAGCCATCTGGCACGCCGTTGTCAGCCTTGGCTCTGCCCACGAGGATTTTGTCCGCGGTTTCCAGAGTATGTTTGCACTGAGGCAGTTCAACTCGTCTATCCGCCGCCTTACAGAGTCTCAGTCACCCAGATATGCAGATCGATGGAGAGCGCTTATTGTCAGCACAATATTCACGTATGTTTGCACTATTAAAGGTCTTCATGATCAAACAAGGATACATCTCCAGGCTGGCTGTAACCTCCTTCGCGAACTTCAGAGTCCTGGAAACGAAACTTCAAGACAGGGCCAGGAGACTGCCAGCTGGATCTCATCAGTCCCAATATCGATTGCCCCGATAGAATCCATCCTGGTCAGTCTTGAGCTGCAACTAAATGCCCTTGACCATGGCGGCATTACCGATAGCCCGACTATCCTTTCGCAAAACAAGATACTCAACGCATGGCGTTACTATACGGCACCACCGCACACGACGGCAGAAAGCGTGAGCGAAACCCATCGCGCTGCTGAGTCTCTGTTGAGTGGACTAGTTCTGTTCTCGCAAGAAAATGCTAAGGCTCTTGGGGATCTTCAGACTGGCAAGTCTGGCTTGAAAGGGCTGCATGTACTGGTCGCACGACAGGAGAGGCATACTCGATGCTTTATCGAAATTGGCAACGCAATCGACATATTCGAAAAGGAAATAGCCAACAGTCCAGCACGTGCAACTAAACTGGAACCGCATACTCTTCTTCCCCTGCGCCTCTTGCATACCGCCAATCGTCTCCTACTCATCCAGGACCCCGACGAGCCTGACTTGGTCAAGCGCCAACAAGGTCTGTCTGCCTTGTATACCTCTATAGTTGACATCGCAGAGCAAATCATGAATCTTAATCCCGCAAAGACCCGCAGAATATCCTGTACCCAACAGCTCTTCTTAGTCGCTCACAGCGGCACCACTCTATCAACACGTCGGCGCGCAGTGGAGCTACTCCGACGGCCGCGGATGGAAGGTGGATGGGATAGTCTTATTTCTGCAAGTCTTGCCGAAGCGATTATGGATAGAGAAACGGAGGCGGCGCGGGATTACCGTGTTGAGCAGGGCATGGAAACAGAGACTGGGGAATGTGAAGGGGATGAAATTAATCCGATGTTTCGGATATACAATATTACTTTTGCTTTTACTGGGAGTAGAGAGGCGCGTGTTGTTCTGAGAACTTGGCGGGAAAAACTTAATGATGTTGCCGGACAGGAACGAGCAATCCAATGGTGATAAAGAATTTCGAAGGCAGAGTGAGGGGTGTATTTAAATGTTCGAGAACCATACTATATCTATATACAATTACTTACTTCTAATTATTGCCTGTTCTAAGAGCTACCTCTGTTGATATGAATATTAGTAGAAAGTTTAGCTGAGAACAGACGCCCAAGACTAACTAGGAAACTGTTTTATTATTCTCCGTCCTTCTCGGGAGAACTAGTTACCAGAGGATTCGGAGAAAGATGGTTTGAGCTCTCCCCTAGGGAAGATTTTAATCCTCTAAAATCTCTGATCGCTTATGCTGGCTGTGTTTTAAATCCCACCAAGTACAAGAGTGTCAGCCTGACAAAAAAAAAACAATAATTCAGACTAATAATATCATGAGGACTTAAATGGGAGACAGTACTAACGGCTGACCAAACTATATAGGCAAGTCCGCAATATGGAAACTGACAGACTATTAGCGGTACTCTAACTTTGATATCTATTTTTATTGAGTTATAGTATTGTTTTCTCAAAGATCTAAGCTATAATAATATCTACTATATTAATACCCCTGCTCCTTAGTTCATCTTTTACAAGTCTAGGATCCCCCCAAACCTTCTTGCTTTTCTCTTCATTCTTATACCAATATGGCCAGCCATTGTCATCTTCTGCTTCTCCCCAACCAGCCGGTAATTGGATATGACTCATCCGTGGATCTCTTCCTTGAGATGGCACTCCCTCTTTCTTGAATGTTACCGTTCCACTTACGTTCCCTTCGACCGCTCGCCAGCCGTCCGGAAGTTCGCCGCAGAGAGCTTCGCCCAGAGCGTACATCGTATGGAACACCGAACCCAGTATATGGAATTCCGCACCACTATCACTATGTTTAGGTTGAAGAATCAAAACATGCGAACTTCCCAGAAGTACATATAGGAGATCTCCTATGTGACATTGGTTCGGGCCTAGGATAAAGGCACCACTGGCAGTTTTGTAGATTGTACGGTCTGAAACAAACCCACGCATGATATCCAGCATTCGTCTTTCATCAAGTCTCCTGCAATTTACAATAGAGCCGGATGTAGTGACCCATTCCTTGAGAACTGATGCTGATTGCGAAAGAGTGGGATAATTGAACCATTCAACACTCTCGAAAGTCTGGCCGTCCATACAAGCTTTTGTGAAAGACTCATGCTGCTTAGGGTCCCAGAGTTCCGGGTTTCTACCCAGGCACTTCGCGGCAGCCTCCATGATGGCCAACTTCATCTCATCATCTACACAATCTTTGGCTACACTGCCAATTCGTTCCGTGATGTGATCGCAGTGTATACCGTGGACCCCTATTCTCCCTTCAGAAAGTACCTTGATAGCAGGACCTGACCAGCCACCTGCCCAACTCCGCCTGCCATGAGCCGCATGGGACCTCAAATTTGCAAAGTCAGGCACCCAGGTCGGCTCCCTGGCAGATTCGCAAAGGGTCAGAATGTCGAGCCTCTGATAATATTCGATAGCGGCGAGGGCCAGACTTGAGTATGTATTTATGGCTGGTTTGGTGTAGTCCGGTGTGATCTTTCCTGCCATGTTCGGATCGATGATACCCAGAAGCCCGTACACCCTATCTCTGTCGTCTGAACATTGGCACTGATATGTTGCCATAATCAGACTATCAAGATCTCTCATAGCTTTAACTTTGCGGAAGATCGTGACATTTGTGACGGCGCTCTTGAAAGCAATATTGTCAGGAATAGTGACCAACGGCAGGGCCTCGTTGCAGTGAATCAAAATGGTGGCACCCACAAGTCGATTCCACTCGACAATCCTTCGCCCCGCCATAACAATAGCATTTGAGTTCGCCAGTGTGATCTCTTGCCTAACCCAGAGTCGTTTAAACCAATTCCGCGATAGAAGTTCAGCTATCGCACGCCACTCGTCTTGAGTTAATGGGAGAGCCATATTTTGATCTTTGACCCAAGCATCACAGTCATACTCGACAGCGAGCGTGTTGCTAATGGCATCCGTATCGAAACTAGAGAAATCTATCTGAGCGCTTAGACGTTCGATAGCATGTATCGCCATGTTGCTATTGGCCGCTTCAGGACCAAGCCAGACTATGACGCGATGGGCTAAAGTGTAGATGTCACCCATACGCAGGACTTGCGACGCACGCTCTTCAGGGTCATTCTGGTTTATACAAAGGGCGTCGGCCCAGATGATTCTTGATCCCGACTCTTGACGAAGGTGTCGTAGGGCATCAGCCAGATTGCGACCGATGGAAAAAGTTCCTTCATGTATCCGAGGAGCTTTGTCGGAATTAGGAGGTACCGCAGAGACGCTATACTGGGAAGAGGATGATAGGAGGCCATCGTCTTCCTCAATTATAATCTCAGATTTGCCAGATGCGGCCTCCCATACATATGAAAGTCCTTCAAAACTTGGTATCGTGCGAGCGCCAGGACTGAGCAGACCAGACATCAGACGGACTCGCAAAGGATCCTCGTATCTACCAGGTTTAAGTTCAAGAATCCTAACTTCACCATCTTTTAAGTGTTGATACTTGAAGGGGCGTGCCCGGGCGGTTCTCATTGTGAGTCGTGGGTGGAAGTAAGGTCTAGCTTTCTGGCCCCATCTCTGGAGAAGATTCCAGTTGAATTTAATAGACGCGCCAAGTTAATTGTTAGCTCGACTAAGCACGTGAGGGGCCAAGCGGAACAACATCTCACCGATCAAATGCTGCCTACAGAGGCTAGGAGCTACAGTCTCAACGACTTGGCGGGGAACCCTGCCCTAGACCTCACTAGTAGGGTCCTTTGATCAAGTGTTTCCACCATGGGGATAGTTATATTCACTGCAAAGTCATGGGTGAATTGTTATAATAAAATATTAAAAATAATTGCAAAAGTGGGAGCTCGCGATTGGTAAATGTGATGATATCCACATCATAGACGAGATCATGTCGTACATAACATTCTCCCCTACTTGTTTACTGTTTAGTTTCGATCGCTCAAAATGAAGGATATCAGATAAAGCTATACTATCTCTCATCCGTCATCGAACTCTCTCGGAGTTGGTTCCGGTTCCAGTAATCTACGGTCCGATTTATCATTGTTCAATCACGATGAACATCTCAGACTCATGATGTAAAAACGACTAATACCGTGGTTATTCTCGATGCCACAAGGTTAAATCACAGCGGATAAATAACCCAGCTCAGCCTAGCGCAGCTCCGCGGGGTACATGCTATATTCTGATAATGAGCTAGCCCAGCTTGCTCGGGGCATCTACAGCCGAGGCTTGAAAATGGATTTACTATTTCAGTGGCTGGAGCCCGCAGGTCTTGCTTGCATCTCGAGATCCAGTTTGTGCTCTATATCTTTCTTGTCCACAAGAACGTTAGTTCTCAAGATGAACTTGTTCGGATTCATTACTCTGACCAGCATGCTGTCATACGTGGCAGCAGCACCATGGCTGACACAATCGGCCCATGAGAGCTTCAATTTTTCCAACATCCAGAAGATCGTGACTTTGTAAGTCAGTTTGTAGGGAAAGTACCATCTTTGTCTCTATCTAACCATTTGTTAAGTGGTGACTCATGGACGGATACTCGTTTTAACGTCTCTGGCACTCAGCCTTCTGTTCTCAACCCACTTGGAAATACAGGGAAGACGAGTTCGAACGGTAAAATGTGGCCTATGTACCTAACTACACAGTACAATCACTCATGTGTGCTGCTATATAATATGGCCGTGGGCGGCGCTGTCACCGATAAGGACATCGTGACAACTGGTCCCAATGACGTGGACACACAGGTCCACGAAACGTTCAAGGTCTACTCGAGTCAACAACCCGGCTTCTTTCCGCCCAGGAATACACTCTATGCCGTCTTCGTTGGTATCAACGACATCTACCGCACTATTAATGATGAGGACCAGGAGGATAAAATTATCGCTATCATCGCGCGCATTCGCGAGCTTACTCTCGATCTATACAAAACGGGCGCTCGGCAGTTTCTTTTCATCACTACACCACCCCAGTCACTTTTCCCCAACAATAGGCCCAAAGACATCGCTCCAAAATTAGAAGCGGCTTCTCAAAGCTGGAACAAGAAACTCTACAGACTGGTAGAGCAATTAGATCACAAACTGGCTCATAGCACATTCTTCTTCTTCGACATTGTCCCGTTGATTACAGCCGTCACTGAAGATCCCACTCAATTCCCAGAGACTGCCCTTTACAAGAGCAATGCATTCTGCGCTGATTACAAAGCGTGAGTCTATCATTCTGCCCCATTTCGATCTCTTTGATTCGGACTAATGAGATAATGTGTAGAGGTACACCTGTGCCCGACTTCAATTCAGACACTTGTGAATATAACGCGCTGGAGTACATGTATATTGATGGTGCCCACCCCACGCAAGGTTTCCACCAGATTCTGGCCAAGAAAATCTCTGAGCAGTTGGCTGCTGGAAAGTCGGTCAGCTGAGCACAGCAAACCGAAGCGCATATAGACGAGGACTAAATACAGAAACATCCGTGGTGTTGAACACGCTAGGGCCATTAGGGCTATCTGGCAATTTCATAAAGGGAAATCCAGCACACCGGGTAGTCGTAGCTCAAAGATGCGAGAAATATTCCCCAGGATGTGTTCACAACGTCACCCTTACTGTCCTTCAATAGCGATACGAGTGGTTCTTCAAACTGCGAGAAGCGGCTAAACCCCTCGTCCTTCCACTTGAATCAGAAGCAAACCAGCCGGGAGATAGTGCGGAGACTCACAATTGGGGAGACGGGACAAGCCGGCTTCAAGCCTCGGTTATCCTCTGTCGGCTATTTGCTTCGCAAGTTCCAGCTGATATATCAATTTGAGCCATGTAAGCTTTTAATACTTTGTCATCGCATGTTACGCATATGTGACCCTCGGCATTAACAACCTTGGAATTTTGTACTAGTATTGCATTTAGCCCCTCGCACATTTGTTGCGGGCTGTAGCATATCAACTCACGGATCAGGCTTTGACAAGGCACATTTGTGAGCAGCTGACAGCCTATACAGATTAGATAAGGTGGTACAGGCTTGTTAAACACAGAGATTAGAAGCGCCTATTCTAATAGCGCAGTTGGTGATCAGAGAGTTATTCTCCTTGCCTGTTTTTATATACGGTCTTGCTGCGAAGGGTTCATGTCGAATTTATATCTTCTTTCGTATTCCACTATAACAGTTAAGGTTATAAGACAGGCCTCAACAACTCAGGTAATCTTCTAACATCAAGATTTCCGCCGCTTACTACCAGCGCAAGGTTGAAAACTTCCCCTGATTTAATGCACTCTTCTTCTATCATGCGCCTGAATTCCTCGTTATACAAAGCGACCGCTAATGGTACAGCTGAGCTAGGCTCGATCAAGATTTTCATACGTTGCAGTACTAGCTCGAGAGCATCCCGTATCTGATCTTCTGTAGCCGAAAACACACCTTGCACGTATTCTGGGTTACTGATGACTCTCCAAGGGATGGCACCAACCGGAGTTCGAAGGCCGTCAGCGATAGTAGTGCTTTTGACTACTTCAATTCGTTTCCCAGCTTCAATGCCTCTGCGACAGTCATCGGCCCCTTCGAAAGATGGCTCGGCTCCGAATACCTTGATTGATGTGCCATGACAGCTGAGGGCGGTACCGCTGAGCATGCCTCCACCACCACAAGGAGCCATGATGGCGTGTAGCTTATGTGAACTGGGGAGCACCTCCGTCATCTGCTCTTGAATCTCAAGACCAAGAGTACCTTGACCCAATATAGTATCGGGATGGTCATATGGAGGAACAAAGACGTTATCAAATCCTTCCTCCGACAACAGGCGGTCCACAACAGTCAATCTTTCTTGTGGTGTAGGGCCACTAAAGTGAACAGTAGCTCCATAGCCTTGCGTCGCAGCAATCTTGGCTGGCATTGATACAGATGGCATGACAATATGAGCCGGATAGCCCAACTCATTGGCAGCCAGGGCAACAGCTTGCGCATGATTTCCTGAAGAATGGCTGATGATCCGTACTGGTAAGGCCATGCTACTCTCAGTTCCTGCCGTAGCATCGCTAACGCTTGCCCTGTGGCGCTCTTCTTGGTATCGAAGCATGGCATTAAATGCGCCTCGAGGCTTGAAGGCTCCAATCCTCTGCAGGTTTTCGCACTTGAGCATGATATGCAAACGTGGTCTAGACGGCTGTTGTCCCTCCCATTGTGTGCCCTTTAGCTCCTTCGTCGTTCGAGTTGAGCTTGCTATTGAGTCGATGAAGGTACTTGAAAAGATTGGTGTTCGATGGAGCTTTCCTCGGATTCGAGCTGCCGCTTCTTGAACTGAAGCTCGTGTCAAAGGAGGGCATGTGCTGATTTCGGCCATGATTGCGTAGACTATTTTGGGACGACAAGACTAACGAGCTACCGACGGGTTAGAGCAACAAGAGCTGCTTGAGAATGATGAGATTTATAGAAAGTAGATTGCACATGGATATAAATTGAGAGGACGGTAGATTTATATCTTTGGAATTTATCTCTACATTGGTTCAAAGTGTGTCCCTCGTCGCGTTGGGCGCTTTTCAATACCTAACCATGATCAACGGCTAGAACTACCAGGCAATGAGCCGAGAGCTGGACGAAGAGGGTCTTGGCGATCGCTTCGACCTTCTCAAGGAATGTCATGTCGCCTAATAGTAGCCCTCGGGCGTATTCTGAACCCCGGACAGAACCCGATCGCCCTAGCCGGTGGATATTGAGGTTCTGAGTACTTGCGGAGTTCGACGGGAAGCTCGAGGCGAGGGACCAATGCGGGGGATCCTCGTAATCTGGCTCCTGTTATGGTGTGTGTGGATCTACTACCCCAACTTCAAGCAGCTGTTCAGACGGATCGAGAATGCGAACGGTAGTTAGATACGTGGATTCAGACTAAAGCTGTCTGGACTTAAACCACTTGAATGCAGCTTTGAACTAGGCCTATGGAAGGCGCTACAAATTATTGCATGGTCGGGACCTCGTGTGCAACTAAGTTTATCTTCTGCATCGTCACCGCAGCTTGAGCAAGGACACCCCAAACGCCGTGGTACGTTATCATCAGCCAAAGACTTTTCTTCGAGCAACGTTTGGGTTTTGGTTGTATGCTAAGTTGTGGCTATAGTCCTTTATATCAATTGGCTATGTTAAAACCTCGAGAACTTTCAAGATCACCATGGCGAAGCCTTTGGCCTCATATTCTTTGGCTCGCGTGCTCAGCTTTGGCACTTCTCAGCAGTTGGTATACATTTCGGGTTGCACGGCTAGAGCCACAGATGGTACAATACCGCCGTTTGGGTTGGAATACGATGAAACTCTTCTCACACAGAATGACAAGTCAAAGCCTAGCCCAGCTGCAATCCAAACAGAAGCCATATTCAACAAGATAGCTTCCACGATTTATGACATATCTGAAGGCGCGGCTGGACTGGAGACGCTGGTAGAGATTACCATCTTTGTCAAAGACTTGAACAGGGATTATGCTTCTATGAACATGGTATACAATGAGAGGATTGGTCATTTGTTTACGAGAAAAGGGCTTTCGCTGCCTGCTCGAACTTGCGTTCAAGTCAGTGCTATGCCGCCGGACGAAAGGACATTGGTTGAGATAAAAGGCGTAGCAGAGATTCACAAGCTTTGAAGAACCATGCTGGAATCTTGGAGACAGCAGGATATTAGATCAAAGGTTATCAGAGTTCGAGAGCCGCACTCGAGCAGTTTGCTCTCATTGTTTGTCTCTTCCCAAAGTGATTAACTGGTAAACAAAAGAAGAAGCACATTACGCAGAATTGTGTACCAGATTCAATTTGGAAAGCGAATGTAGAAGGGGAAAAACAGACGTATGAGTTTAATGTCGCTTGAAACTTTGATCCAGTCGAGTATTTGCGTTCCGCAATAGACGTAAATTAATGCGCAACAGATGTACGAGGTAGGGTATATCAGACTTGGGCCACTTATACAACTAACTGACTGCTTCATCACTCATCTCTCGTCTCTGAAACCCAAGAGCTCCGGATACTCTTCTCCGAACACTCCTAATGCGTCCGGACAAGAAATCAATAAGTGTACCTGAAGTTAAGCTTCTCTCTGTCTGTCTTATCAGAGAAAGCCTCAGCTCTAAGCTCAGCCTCCGACATAGGCACAGGACCCCCACCCTGGAGCTTGTCGCGCTTCCTGTTCTCAAAGAAGCATATGATACCATAGGAAGTGATGCAGATGAAGGCGACGATACAACACGCCAAGAGGCCGACAAAGCCCCTGTTGTACTCTGGCGCGTCGTACTCCCGAAATACTTGGGGGCCCAGAATATTACCCAAGCAGTAGCCAATAAAAAACATGGCATTCAGGGTTGTCTTCTTTGAGTGACCTGAGGTGTTTGCCATGGGAAGCGTGGTGCAAATGATATATGGTGCCCAGTAAGAATAGGCGCCATAGTATGCTCCCAATCTGCTGAGGTTATTGTCTTCAGGTAGCTGCCAGAGACAGATAGCCGAAATCATCGGGAACGCCAAGGCGCTGGCAATTATAACACAGCGAAGGTTCTTAGTCCTGCCAACAATGAAGTTGAGAATGATGGACCACGTCGTACCGATGACACCGGTTGGCACGCCCAATAGGACCGTCTCTAAAGGCCCAAAACCCATGCCAGAGACAATGAGTGCAGCAAAAGTAACAAACCCACCTATTCCCGATAAGTATTCGCTTGTGTAGAGATGAAATTGGCAGCTTACCATTTGGGATATTGATGGCGCAAGCAAAGACGGAGATCAGCCACGACTTGGGATCGAGCAGACATTCCTTGACCTGATACCACTTGACGGTTTTATCTTCCATACCTGTGTTGCTCTTCCGCGTTCGCTCAAGGCATATAAATTTCTCGCGGTCATTGAGCCACCAAGCCTCAACTGGGGAGCTGGGCAGGCATATGTAGATGATAACACACCAGACAGTAGAAATGGCGCCCAGAACAAAGAATAGAAGTCTCCAAGGTGCAACAGAGGTATTAGTCTGGCCTATACCGTAAGATAAGAGGCCGGTGACGATCGAGGATAAGGTGTTAAACCAGATAGCTGTTCGGACCGGCTGTTCGGAAACAGTCCACCACATGGATGAGACTAGGACGCAGATGGGGAAGACAACGGACTCGAACATTCCCACTATCAAACTCGTTAGCCCACGTCAACGAGAATAATGGAAACCATGGAATGCTTACTTAGGAATCGCACTGAGGCGAGCCCTGCGAAGTTATGTGTGCAGCCGGTGGCAAATGTGAGAACGGCCCAGCAGAATACAGTAGCCGCGAAGAAGGGTCGAAGCGATAGTTTCTGCATGCCAATGTTTCCCGGCCACTCTGCGATAAGAAACCCAAAGTAAAAGACGGATCCAATCCAGGAGAACTCATCACCGACAAGTTTAGTGTCCTTCTTCAGCCCATATATGGCAGCATTGGAGATGATGACTTTGTCAACAGCAGCGATGAGAACAGAGATGCCAAGAATGGGTAGAAGAATGAGGTCGATCTTCCAAAGAAGCTTGCGAGACTCCTCTGGCGTGATGGGTGCTTCGACGATGTGTGGGGAGAGGTTGGAGAGAAACTTGACGGCCACATCAGGATATGACTCCTCAGGGTTCTCTGCAATCACATTGGGGCTGACGATGCTCTGCTCGTCAATGGTCGCTTTCTCGTCCGCAACGTTAGCGGTGGACATGATGGGTGTGCTATGGCCTTTAGCGAAGGAGGAGGGTCAGGAAGAAAAGATAGGAAGGGTTGGTGACAGGAATGCTTGTTGTTCTCTCGGTATCGATCTTTAGATGTCTGTGTAAATTTGATGGCGGAACTGCTGTCGAAAGGAAAGCAGAAGTTGAGTGTCTTCTACTTATACCGACTGCCCTTGTCCTTATTCAACAACTTTAGTAGGAGCCTAGGAGGCGATAAGTGTGAAAGATCAGGACCAAGTAAGCGGGCTCAGTTCACACAGTTTCCGACGTTTATCTCTAGAGATAACACTCTATGTCTTCGGTAGGTATACACAGGGATTTTGGCCAATAGCACTGCATACCTTTATTGACGAAGTGGAGATGAAATGAGGACAGTGCTTTTGGGCTTGCAGTAAGATGCGGGGAAACAATCAAGGGGCGTTTGGAACGTCATGGCAATAAGCCGAGGAACTATAATCCACTCGCTTGGGCCAATCTACTCTACTGTAACAGCCTGCAGCCATAGCGCCAGGTGGTGGGTGTAGCGGTACCTCGCAGGTCATGACAGGGGGATATTGGCTTGCACCGCTAGTTCGGGTCAGGGCCCCGCAGCTCGCCTTGACCTTCCTTTAATCCTGTGCTGGCGACAGCTGACCGACTGGCACAAGGTTGCCTATCGCTTGGCTAGCGTAATACGAGACAAGACTTCCCTGTACTTTGATAAAGTTTCAAGTCAAGATTATGAGCCATATCTCCGAATCTTGCGCCCCCCTTATCGTGATATCCCATATCCCGTTAACGGAATTGAGTTCCAATCACTCTACTTCTGATGATAGTTCTCATAATCTTGACATGCGCATCGACATCGCATTGCAACTGATCTACCTCTAGTTAGTCTGAGAAAGAAATTGATAGATAAAGTGTGTTCGCCTCGACCTTCCGGTCTAATGCAAACACATCAAGGATGTCGAGCATTTCAAGCATTATCACGGCCAATGTCCTTTCTCCGCGAATAAAAGATGCGGCGTGTGCGATGAACCTTGGTAAGTGATAACAGACGTCCATCTTGTTCGTACCAATCACAGAATGTTAGCGGCCTCAATGATTAATTGTGCGGATAACAGATCTTAATTAGCAAGTATCAATAAAGGAGCCAAGTATGACCCACCAAGATTGCTGAGAAGGTAGTTGATGAGACGTAGCGTCCGATACACGATCAGAGTTGTCAGTCCTCCTTACTTAACGCGTTATAGCCTGGCAAACTCGACGCTCCCCTACGCATTTCAGTGGCATGCCTTGGCTCGATCCGTGTTTTCACCACAACCTCGACTGAGAGTGTGATCCCCTTTCTATAATATTACGATATCCACGAAAGCAGTCATCGTTTTGGATCTTGCAAAAAAGCCAACAGAGGACGATGAGGATTCACGCCGTTCCAATCACACAATATAATGTAACTGGACTTATCAGGGCGAGATACTTCCCAAGACTAGCAGTTCAATATCATCCATCCAACGGACTATGGGAGCACATCGCATGATGGCTGGCCAACCACGGTTTCGTTATCTGCCAGTTTATTATTTCTCATATCTGAAATTGGTGTTCACCAATGAGTCTCGGCTTTTGGGGTGTCAGCTGGAGATATGGAACTTCCTAGCAGCTACCTGATAATACACGCTCAATACTCAGAACCAAGCTGGGTAGGCCATAGCCACCATATCAGCCAGGCGAACCCTTCTCTTGTCAGTTTTAACTCCGCTACTTCATTAACTGTGATGCTCGTAATCATGTGTTATACAAGTCGGTTCAATTTGGCCCTCTATCTATCCTAGGTAAAACTTGGCACAGAGCTTCACACAATCTTCAAGGCCTGCAGAGTATAGACCGAGTATCCACGGTTGACGAGGCACTGGGCATAGCTAGCCTCACCCTCCATAAGTTTCCGTAAGATAGACATAAGCTTCAAGACGGCGGACGAGCTATCGTCCCCGGATTTTGCAAATACCTTTCACAGAGCAGGTCAAGGCGAGGGACGTCCCCGTCATATTTCCTTGATGCAGTTTAGGATGTAAGTGCGTGGTAAAGGGCGGGGTGTAAACGTGGGGCGCATGCTGGAAGCAGGTGCAGGAGGATTGAGTATCAATCAGAAGGTGGAGGCGAGCAAACTAGCGAAAATACGAGTCAGCTGCACGGGTTCATCGACAACTCGCAGTGTCTCCGTGGCGCTAGACCCCAGAAGACATCTCCCCTTCCCCGACTTTCCCCACACAACCATATCAGCGTATGACACTCAGCCTCGCTACCCCGCTTGACCTTTTCCTGTTCTGTTTATTGGCGGTCGTCTCGACCTTCCCACAGATGAAGGGACTCCGGATACCGGATACCGGACCCCGCACTATCTCATTTCGTCTCGACCTTCCCCAGGGATGTGAAGATGTCTGATCCTAAGTCTTGGCCAGCTACTCTATGGCAAAGAGTAGAGAAAGAGTCTTTCAACAAGTTGGATCATGAATCTCAACATCGATTTGGCCATCGCACTTCCCCATATCTTTTATCAAGATATAAACACGAGATATGCCTTTCGTTCAGCAACTTCTTAAACCGTAACCTTTTCACGTCAAACCCGACCACTTGTTTGCGATCCTTTCGCGAAGAAGCTACATCATTTATTTAAAGCACATCAGTGATTCAAGAAGACGATATGCCTGCTACAACGAGCGAAACTATGGCTAGCGATGCCCGTTTGAGCATCAAAATCGCTATTGGTAAGTGATCTTGATTACTTCGAAACTGGTATGACTGTAGAGCCTTGAGCTAATGACCTTGATAGATCGTGGTGGTACTTTTACTGACTGCCTTGGCATTGTTGAGAGTCGAAGTGAGAATATCTTGGTCAAAATCCTGTCACAAGATCCTGCAAACTATCCCGATGCTCCTCGGGAAGGTATTCGTCGCATCCTAGAACAGGCCACAGGACGTTCATTTCCACGCGATCAGGAGATTGATACATCACAATTCGAGAACCTAAGTATTCGCATGGGCACCACTGTTGCCACCAATGCGTTGCTCGAACGCAAAGGAGAGCGAGCGGCACTCCTAATCACAGAGGGCTTCGAGGACAGTCTGAAGATTGGGCACATGTCGCGTCCCAAAATCTTTGACTTGCACATCAAGAAGCCCGATGTCTTGTACGAAAAGGTAGTTGAGGTTGAAGAGCGCGTCACAGTTGAGTCCTATCAAGTCAGCCCTACATACCAGAATGACCTTATTCAAATCGAAGAGACATTGAAGACAGACCCAGACCTTGTACGAGGTCTCAGTGGTCAGGTCATTCGGGTTCTCAAGCGGCTGGATATCGACAAGGTCCGATATGATTTGCAAAAGCTATATGATGAAGGTTTTCGCAGCATCTGCGTGTGTCTGGCGCATTCGTACACGTTTCAAGGTGAGCAGCACTTTACCAACCAAGCTAAAACCACAGTCCTCTAACGATGTCGCCAGATCATGAGCTCCAGATTCAGAAGGCTGCGGAGAAAATCGGTTTCACTCAGATTACGCTGTCATGTCTGACTTTGCCTATGATCAAGATGACATCACGAGGCATGTCTGCTACAGCCGATGCTTATCTAACTCCAGTTGTCAAGAGGTACATTGAGGGCTTTCAATCTGGATTTTCGGACGGCCTCAAATCTTCAAATACCCGTTGCGAGTTTATGCAAAGCGATGGCGGTTTGACGGATGTCAGGAAGTGCGTACTTGACCCTCACTTTTAATCGTGTGCCAGTTGGCTTACTTACATCTTTCTAGATTCAGCGGTCTCAGAGCGGTTCTTTCTGGCCCAGCTGGAGGTGTAGTAGGGCATGCAAGGACGAGCTACCACCCCAAGGAGAAGACACCCATCATCGGCTTTGACATGGGTGGCACAAGCACAGACGTATCCCGCTTCGATGGTCTGTTTGAGCACACCTTTGACAACACAACAGCCGGCATCACGATCATGGCGCCCCAACTTGATATCAACACTGTGGCTGCTGGCGGCGGCAGCCTTCTATTCTGGAGAAATGGGCTTTTTGCAGTCGGCCCAGACTCCGCAGGCGCGCACCCTGGTCCTGCTTGTTACCGCAAAGGTGGCCCCTTGGCCATTAGCGATGCCAACGCCTTCACAGGACGACTTTTGCCCGATTATTTCCCCAAGATCTTTGGTCCTAATGAGAATGAGCCCCTCGACGTGGACATCACACGGCAGAAATTTGCCGAGATGGCTGCCCTGATCAGCGCTGAGACTGGCCAAGCGAAAACCCCGGAAGAAGTAGCCATGGGTTTCATCGATGTTGCCAACGAGTCCATGGCCAAGCCCATTCGAGCTCTGACAGAAGCTCGAGGCTTTGAGACATCATCACATCATCTTGCTTGTTTCGGCGGTGCCGGTGGTCAGCACGCTTGTGCGATAGCTGCTTCGCTGTCCATCAAGCGGGTTATCATTCACCGGTACTCATCTATCCTGTCTGCCTACGGTATGGCTCTGGCAGACACTGTCCACGAGGTCCAGAGACCCGCGTCTGGCGTTTTCAGAAACGCCGATCATGTTCAACCCGTCATCGAGGAGTTGAAGGCCGAAGTCGGCCAGGAATTACAGACTGATGGGTTCCCTGAAGAGCTCATCAGGCGTGAAGTGTACCTGAATCTCCGATACCACGGCACAGACAATTCACTCATGATTCTCGAGCCTGCAGACGGCGACTATCTCGCTGAATTTGAACGACAGCATCAACGCGAGTACTCCTTTACTTTCCCCGACAAGGAAATCGTCCTCGACGATATCCGGGTTCGGGGTATTGGCCAGTCCCAGCAGGATGTCAACGAGTCCCCTCATGAGGAACTGAGTACTATTTCAAGATTCCCTGTAAAACAGGGTATCGAAGAGGGGACCTCTAAGGTGTATTTTAGCCAGGTTGGTTGGGCCGAGTCCCCAATTTACCGTCTGGAAAGGCTGTCCGCAGGGAGTGAGATTCAAGGACCAGCTACAATCATCGATGCCACACAGACTATCATCGTTGAACCCATGGTTACTGCAACCGTTCTCAGCCGTCATGTCATCCTGAACCTGCCTTCTTCCAAGACTCGCAAGTTGAGCCTGGGAACCGTCGATCCCATCAGTCTGTCTATCTTCGGCCACCGCTTTATGAGTATTGCCGAGCAAATGGGTCGCACGTTTCAGAAGACAGCTGTGTCTACCAACATCAAAGAGCGACTGGACTTTTCCTGTGCCATGTTCTCCCCGGATGGTCGCCTTGTAGCCAACGCACCCCACGTACCAGTGCATCTTGGCTCAATGGAATACGCCGTTCGCTTCCAGAACGAGAGGTACCGTTCCGAATTGAGGCCCGGCGACGTCCTCTGCAGCAATCATCCCAGCGCCGGAGGCGTTCATCTTCCCGATATCACCATCGTTACGCCAGTGTGGAATGAAGAGGGCACAGACATCATTTTCTGGGTGGCTTCTCGAGGCCATCATTCGGACGTTGGGGGCATTGCCCCAGGTTCTATGTCGTCAGCTGGCAAAACCCTGGCCGACGAGGGAGCTGCTGTAATCAGCTATAAGATCGTCAGCGGTGGCAAGTTTGATGAGGCCCGGACTAGACAATTCCTCTACGACGAGCCGGGATCTCACGAGGGATGTTCCGGGTCTCGCAACTACAAGGAGAACATTTCCGATCTTCTTGCTGCCATTGCCGCCAACCGCAAGGGCGCTTCGTTGATTGATGGTCTGATTAAGGAGTTTACCCTACCAATCACGCAGATGTACATGAGGGCTATCACGGAGAACGCCGAGACGGCTGTCCGTGGATTCCTTCGCAAGAAGGCTTTGGCTTTGAAGGCAACCGGTGCCGAGGATCAACAAAGGATTCAGCACATTGAGTTCACCGATTACATGGACGAGGGCGCGCGTATGCAACTTCAAATCCGCATGGACTGTGAGACGGGTGACGCTGAATTCGATTTCACGGGTACTTCTGAAGAGACGTACAACTGCATGAACACGCCTCCGGCCGTCACCTACTCTTGCATCATCTACTCGCTCCGCTGCCTCATTGACGTTGATATCCCTCTGAACCAGGGATGCTTGGCTCCTGTAAAGGTGACCATTCCAGAAGGGTCATTCCTCAACCCATCGCCATACGCAGCTGTTTGCGCCGGCAATAGTGTCACGTCGCAGCGTGTGGTAGACGTTATCTTCGGTGCTTTTGACTCAATTGCTGCATCTCAGGGTTGCGTCAACGTCTTTGGTTTTGGTATTGGGGGAGGTAGGAATCCTGATACGGGTGAGGAAATTGCCGGCTTTGGATACATTGAGACTATTGGCGGCGGTCACGGTGCCGGCCCCGGCTGGCATGGCGCATCCGGCGTACACACCAACACTTCCAACACGCGCTGTGCCGATCCGGAAGTGTATGAGTTACGCTATCCAGTCATCCTACGGCGCTGGACTCTGCGTCATGGTTCAGGAGGCAACGGTCAGTACAAAGGCGGTGATGGATGCATTCGTGACATCGAGTTTCGTATTCCTTTACATGTGACTGTCACCATGGAGCGTCGTGTCTTCCCGCCTTACGGCAAAGCTGGCGGCGACGCTGGCTCTCGAGGAAAGAACCTTTACATCAAAACGGAAGATGATGGCAATGTAAGGACTATCAACATCGGTGGCAAAAACGAGTTGAAGGTCAACGCAGGAGACCGGGTGGTCATTCAAACGTAAGCATAACCCGACGAAGTAGTCACGACGCAAGCTAACTCTGAGAAACAGGCCTGGTGGTGGAGGCTGGGGCTACCCAGACATTGGTCTACCGAACGGGGTCAACGGTATAAATGGTATAAACGGTGTCAATGGTAAGAAGGTCAATGGAGTCAATGGAATCAACGGCAGCAACCATGTATTAACAAGTCGAGGTGTGCCGCTGCCTTCAGCGCAAGAGTTCATAGCGAGAGGCAGCGTGCATGAGTGGACGGTCGCTGCTCAAGGATCAAATTGAGTTGGGACTGATATCTATTCCGTAAAAAACTAAAACCAAGAGGAGTACTTCGGGATTCCATAGTCTTACAGCTTCCTCACTGTCACGACATGCTTTTTAATAAGTGCATGATGGGTATCTTCAATGCACACAACTCTGCTCCATCCATTGATAACGACAAAGTTCAATCAGCACTAGAATGCAGACGGGAATAGTAATAAACAAGGTCACGATACGTACGCTCTTTGATCGGCGGAGTTACATTAGACGAAAACCTGATGTTCGTCGAGAGATGTGAGCGTAACTAGGTCTAGCCAAATTACGGTTAGTTGAGTATTAGATCATGTATTGGTACAGTACGGACAACTTTTGCCACTATTACTCGAGGTATGATCGTCGGTACTTCTTCCCCCGACCAGACTTACTCATAGAACACGCGGCTTGGCGCCCTCTAGTAATTAGCAAATAAATTGTCAGAGATAAGCCCTTTTGTTAACCCGTGAGCGATTTCTGGTCAGGCCGTGAGTCCGGGGAAGTGGATCAAGGACGTTGATTACCCCGCTTCTTATCGTTGCAAGACCGTAACGGTATACACAGTCTTTACTGTAGCATTCACTGGGACTGAAAGTGTTCAATGCTGTATGCGAGGGCGTGCCCAAACTCTAATAGGCGGTCTAAGCCTTAGGCGCATGCCCAAGCTCAGTGAGTGAGCCGAACTGCGCTAGGGCAATGTAGGGTGAGGCGTGACGTGAATCGAGACTGGTGGTTTGCTTTTCATTAATACAACATCGACTTTAGCATTCCCCCGAGGCCCAATCTCAATCGTAGAATTCCAATTTGGCTAAAGACGCTTTATTCATCTCCTTCTGACGCACAATGGCGACGCCAAGCACCTTCACTTCAGCATCAGCGCCACGAACACGGACTGGTTGTTGGGCTTGTCGCGACCGCGGCATTAAATGTGATGGTACGTAAAGCAATATTTGATACGCACACATACTTGTGTTTATAGCAAGCCGTCTGAGAACTCGATACTTTGGATACTAACATGAGTGGTAGAGCATCGTCCACGATGTAGGAAATGCGTACGTCTGGGTCTGCTCTGTCAGTATGGCATTCGCCTTCAGTGGATCGAGGATTCCAAAGCACGCGGCGTCTGCCATGGTCGACAAGGAGTCTGGTCGTCATCTAAGAGAAAACTGAAACATGGCACCGAACATTGGGAGCTCCAAAAGAGCCAGACGGCCTCATCGTTGGCCTCGTCCCAGCCACGACCCCAGGACACGGCGCCATTCCCCAGGATTTTCTTCCTCAACACTTTTGTTGACGACATGGATACTTATATGACAGGGACTTCGGATGGCGATGAGTACATGGATTTCACCGAGAACCAGTTGGTGGATGATCAGACCATCAAGAAACGCCAGAGCCGCTATGCTAATGCGCTATGCGCTGCACGCTCAGAGCCTTGCGTGAAAGCCGACTTTGGTAGACTCATTCCGCGCCGGAGTACGCTTTTCGATTCAACCTTTGCTGCGCTTTGCCTAGACCGACCCCTTGACGCGCTTGATGGGAATATTCTTCAGTATTATGATGGTGTTATAGCCCGTAAGGCTGTGATACTAGATGATGAGGATTGCAATCCCTTTCGATATCTGATCCTACCCATGGCCTTGACCTCGAACACGATTTTATCAGCCATATTGGTTATAAGCGCCACCAAGTTATCACACGTTGACGACACGTACCAAGCAAGGGCGTTGGCTCATCGTCAGAGGTTGTTTTCCGATCTCGCGAAGCGATTACAGACAATCCAATCAGATTCCTCAAGCTTCTCTGACGCTCTGGTGTCCGTGGTAATTTTGTGCTGGGCAGATGTAAGAAGCACCATATATATCTGTATAATCGTGGATTCAGTACTGACTATTAGATCACCGATCACTGCCGCCCCTCCTGGCTCAGCCACATGATGGGTATCTCCAGCATACTCGATTCAGGGCCGATAGAACTGTGCGATGACCCTTCAATCGCCAAACTACTGCGCTTTTGCCGGCAATACCTCCTCTATCACCTTGTCATGGCTCGAGCAACCTTCCGCGTCGACAAGCTACTGCCAGGTTGGAAGCCGGCCCTAACACCATTACTTGAGGGTTTCCAAGCACCAAGTCCCCCTCCGTCTCCAGTATTCATGCCTAGCCGAATTACCGGTTGTCGTATGGACTGGATTCCCTCACCTCCGCCATGCCCACCTAAGAGCCTCCTTCGCCGTTCTCAATGTGTCGATGAGGTCGACGACCCAGATGAAATTGACGCCCACCAAGGCTTTAGCAACTCCCTCTTACTGATAATTAACGACACCTGCGACCTTGCTCAAAAAAGCCGCTTTGATGGTATGGATGCCGACTTCCAAAATATGCATCGCCTCCACGAACTCCTCCAGAAGGTCAACAAACTCTGTCGCCGTATCGAAAACATCATTCAAACACCTCCAAAGTCCCTTCAGAGAGGATCCCGACCAAATGCTTGGGGGCTACTTGATCCATGTATCGACGATGACGAGTGGCGTCGTCTGCGCCAGCAAGAGCAGCTTCTTGGTGTTGTAACAGCTACAGCGGAAGCAAACCGCCTCGGGTGCTTACTATTCCTAGACGATATCTGTGCGCACCGCTTTCCTGGGATTATACCAAGTTGCCGATCTGATAGGGCCAAGAACATCCAGAACATCATCGACTTGGCAGAGAAAATTTGTGCTTATGGATCAATCACAGCCGCATTACCAATCTGGCCTGTCTTCATGGCAGCGTGTGCTGTCAATGGAGAGCAGGACCGTATACGCGTGTCGAGTCTCCTAGATACCTATCGTAGCGGCCAGACATTTGGGGTACGTCAAGTGAGGTGGAAGCTCATGTTTTGGTCAAGACTGACTCTTATACAGACTATCCCTCCTACTTGCGCAGTGATCGAAAGCGTTTGGCGGCAGCACGACTTGGCCTGTGCTGACAAGTTGCCGACTCAACGAGCGCAATCGAACAGACGAGCGAGCGTATCAACTCGAGGTTCGGTCAGAGATGGCAAGGGACTAGTAGTAGACAAGCTACAAAAAACCGTGGTGGATGAACGATATCCGTGGGAGAGGGCCATGTTAATCCTGAAAGGTCCAGTTCTCAGCCTAACCTGAGGATGTTGATAGCTCTACATAGCTCCCATAATGAAGCGACGCGTCAATCTAAGATTTTCCAAGATGTCAGTCGCATTTCAATTAAGACAAACGGCACTGAGGTGGCAGTTGATCCCCATGGAGTCAGCCCACGTGCCTGGACAGTAAAGTCTGGCAAGGAACTGGCAGCGGTAAGTCTTCGTCTGTAACATTGCCCGCAGTTATCAGCCGATCGTTGTGGCAGCTACAGTTGCTCCTTGTTATTTCTAGCTTTAGTGTTATTGCTAGTATCTGGTAGCATGGCAGACTATAGCTACAGGAGTGCGCATTGTATCGCTATACTCTTGAGCCAACAGATAGTTTCTTACTGTATTCTAGTTGGTCTCAAATTACTCCTGACCTAGAATTCACTTTCGCTGAGACTTGTAAGGCTCAAGCTCAACTGAATATGAATAATCAGTTCGTATGCCACCGTTTTGCCCGTCAACCAAAATCCCCTTGTCCGAGTCTTCGTCACTTAGACGCTCCCAGTTATCTTCGCCCCGATTGATGTGTGTAGTCGTGGTGCCACGGTCGGTAGGGTTGGTGAAGACGCGCCGTTGACCTCGAGAGCTATTTTCTCCTACCCTGCCACCGCCGATGGTGACAATTGTATTCGCATTCGGAGTACTCGTGGACCCTTGTGTTTCTTGCCCACGGGCACGCATGTACAGCATGCGTAGGGCAGGAAGGGAAGCTGCGATACAGCCTATACCGATTTCAACGCAGGAGAATAAAACAATGTAGCCAATGTAGTCTGAATAGCTGTCAGTACGACTAAGAGGCATATGAAGGGATGCAGTCGTAATAATGAACGCACACTTGAGATTATCCGTCGGTTGTCGATAATGGGAAATGAAAGGAGCTCGAGCGATAGTAGCCATAGATGCGCTAGCAGTGTAGGTTAGAGAATGGTCGGCACATGTACGCTGTAGGAAAACTTACACTGAGGCGAGAGATAGGAGAGAAAGCACTTGTATCTTGGCTTTAACCGACATCTGCGTCTTCCATAGAAGGATTCCCGGCAGTACTATGCAACCAACGTCGGTAACAATGCTTGTCGCTGTGTTGGTGTGACTGATGCCAATCAGTGTCTCGGTATCCGCGCAGGTCGCTTTGCCTTCCAAGACTAAAGCCGTATTCCAGTTGGCCTCCACGGGACGGCAGAATGTCAAAATGCCGAAAAAGGTAACACAAAATGATGCCCAAGTAAGACCAAAAAGTACCCAAATGGCATAGCGTAGTATAGGAATCGATTTCGCAGCAATTCGTCTCAGTGTAACGAATACAGACGACTTGATCAGTGCGACGGCGACAACATAGATTGTGATCCACACAATGTAAAACTTTTGTGATTCTGCTTGCATCCAGTCGTTGAGGTGGTCATTTTTCGAACCAATTCCCACTGAGACACCCTTTACGGCGAGACCTGTATCGGCAATGTAGATGACCTACATAAAGAGCTTGGGTTAATGTGATACTTCGATAAAGTCTCAATGATAAAAGGATGCTCTTACTAAGCCAGCTACGATAAGCCAGTCGTCTAATCCGAAAATGTTGTCGTTCAGGCGAACTATGGTGCGGACTCCGACACTGATCGCTGCGAGGACGACAAACACCAAGACGATGATGGTTATCGCGAGTGGGAAACCCTCCAGTATAACGGACCGTGCATTTTCGTCAATCATTGGAGATTGAGTACGTGTGTAGGGTTGAGTTGAACATGTAGGTCATTAAGCGAAAAAGGAAACGTAGAAACGTAGAAACGTCTCTGGTCTCATTTGACAATCGGCTGGTTGAAAGGGTGTTCAAATACTTCTTGGCGAGCAACTTTTTCACCAAGAGCTGGCCTTGTCGAGAATTCTCCATTTGAATACTACCAGAAGTCGACAAGGTCAAGATTTTGACAGGGAGCATAGGACCGAGGCATAGATATCATGGCATACACTGGAGTCCCTGAATGGACCCAAGTTTCTGTTACCCAAATGAGGCGAGAATCGGCGTGCTTCAAACAGCTCCTCCTTTCACAGCCAATGATAAGACACCGCGGGAAACAAAACTCTTGCCCGTCGAGGTCCTCGTTACTTCCGTACCGGAGCCTAGTTGAAAGTGTTGGTTCAAGCAAATATCATGGCGGGTCTTTGTGGGATCAAAAGCGGATTCGGCACTGGGCTCCCGTTAAAAATACCGGGAGCCGGGTTTGAGTTCCGGATTTGGTCCTTGCAAGATGGAACGGCTATTTTCAACTGCATGAAAAGAATTCTCGTTGATCGTATGATGATAATTTCGCAGCAAATTATGGTATAGTTCTTGAGCTGTTATATCACCATAAACAAAACATCAAACTCGATGGTCAATAACTCGTATGAATTGCCAGTCTTTCAGATTTGATCGCTACAAGTATTTTATCCCGAGGTAGCTCCGTTTTCCGGCCAATTGTCCCAGAACCCTGGTTTCAATGCTTAGCCGTAGTCCGCCCTGATAATTGCAAAATAGTGGACATTTGCCACTCGATCGGAGTGCGATCTAACGGCTCGACTGCCTAAAGAGATAGGTGCTCGTTGAGTCCTGCCATAGCAAAATCGTCCGTTGGCTTAACATCTAGGATAACCAAGAGGTAGGTACAGCTTCGGCTACCCACTCTGCATTAACAATGTACACTCTTGCGTTTCCGCGACCGCACCCAACTGAATCGATCCACGCCTAGTAACCTAACATATCATGGAAGGGACCTCAACAGATGATCAGGGGCCAAGTCCCCTAGTGCTTCAGGTAGGGATAAGGCATGCACAGAGCACATGATCTGGAGCGGCAGGGGTTCTGCTTTAGACCCTTCGCTTGTAGTGCCTTGCGGGACTGCTCCATATCAATAAGATATCCTAGGAGAACCAATCACTTGATGTGTTCCATTTCCATTCCTAGGGTAACCGTTGCATATATATATAAGAGCCATCGTTTATTGGCCGGCACGTACCCAGTCTCCAGAATCATTCTCCTCAGCTCCTGAGTCCATCACTCCTTTTAATTTTTTTATCGAACCTGTCTCAGGCATTATTTCATCCAGTATCGTTTTTTACATACTTGACATCTTTCTCCACCCCAGAAGCCATGACGTGTCGGCAGGAAATCAATCTCAGGCCCCTGGGCATTGAAACAGATGGTCAGGATGAGATCATTCAGCTCTCAGATCTGGACCATCTTATGCCCAAGCTCTACGTGCACATGATTGAGATTTTTGAGCAACCGGAGAACACTTCCAAAGACTCGATAATTGACAGTCTCGTCAAAGGACTGGAGCGCACACTTGCCGATCATGCTATCCTATCAGGTTAGTCGTCCCGAATACTTAGCTGAATTGAGCCATTGAATGACACTCATTGACAGGAACCCTTCATTTTGACAATGACTCCAAGCGGATTGTAGTGAAGAGGCAACCGGACTCTTCATTTGCATTACACATTAAACATGCCTCTTCTGAGGATGTCGCCCCTTTCACTGTACTTGATAAGCATGACTTTCCCGTTCACCTCCTCGATTCACCTAAGGTGCTGCCGCCCCTACTTGTTGCCCCCCACTTCCCTGTACCTGCAGCAAATATCTCGGTTGTTGGCCCCCCGGTTGGAGGTGCGCAAATAACCTTCATCGAGGGTGGTCTCATACTGGGCCTTGCCATCACACATCAGGTCTGTGACGGACCAGGCTTTGAGAACCTGTTGACAACTTGGGCTCGGTACACATCTGCCGCCACAAAGGGGGAAACGCTCAACGGTCTGGATGTTTCCAAGGCCGGAATTCCGTCTCGCAGCATTCTGACATCCAAAGACAAGCCCAAACTCACGCCCGAGGACCTGGATAAACTGGGTGCGAAGTTTCCCACCATGAAACTGCCAGATGGTCCTCCAGCTCCACCACCAGCCGATTTCAAAATGCCCGTAGTAAAGACACGCATCTGGCACTTTCCAAAGAGCAAGCTTCAGACACTCAAATCGCAGTGTAGTGTTGGGCTTGAACCAGGAACCTGGATCTCAACTTACGATGCTTTGCTAGCAATGATGTGGCGAGCAACCGTTCGAGCCAAGCTACCTCTACTTAAGCCTGATCCTAATGCACCGTCCAAGGCAGTCCACGCTGTTAACGGCCGCGGTCGCACTGGCTGGCCCATTTCTGATCGATACATTGGTACCGCCATCACACTCCCCCAGTCGGAGATTCTGACAGTTGCCGATGTTCTTGGGGACTTGGAGACAGCCTTGCCTGTCTTGGCTCGCAGTGTACGCGATAGCATCAACTCTGTTAACCCGGAATACATGGCGGACCTTGTCAAGTACGCTGCCGGCTCCCCTAACCTCCAGTGGTCTGAGCTTGATATGCATTGGGTATTGGGTCTCGACTGCATGGCTTTTGATTGGCATACCATGAAGTCGTATCAGACGCATGACTTTGGCTTTGGCACGCCAGCGGCACTGAGATGGCCACACCCCAGTTTCGAGGGCTTCTTTTTCGTACTTCCGACAAGGGCAGGGGTTAGGAACGCCGGTGAAGATGAGGGCATCGAGGTCTGCTTTGGTCTTGAGGAGAATTGCTTTGCTGAGTTGGAGAAGGACGAGGAGTTTGCCAAGTATGCTGAACAGAGGGGCACGGGTGTTTGAAAGAGTTCGTGGTCATTATTCATGCAAATATCCCATATACTCATGGCTGCTATTAACAAGATGAATAACTTGTCTGGTTTTCTACGTCATAGTACTTCGACGTCGAGGAATCTCCCAATTTGGGAGGTTTGGGACATCAGTGATTCTTCCGCTATCTTGGTATAAACTAATGTTTTACGATTTTCGCACGATCAGATGGTTACGCTCACGTGCTTCGGCTTCCTTTTAGCTTCATTCTCGTATGCTATTGACTTTTATGCAAACGGGAACTGTTTTTTGCTTGTTCAGCCTCCAACTTGATATCACAGAACGTTTGTTCCTCGTAAATTTGTCCGTGGGTCAACGTAGACTCCTAACCGTTCATTGCAGACAAGACAAGTAGGATAAAAACAGTTCTTTCTTCCTCTTCTGTCTCGTATGTTTCGTTGACTGATAGTCTCTTACTCTCATAAGCGACTGCCGCTCCTTTAATCTGTGCATGAGCGTCAACTGTAAGGAGAATGTGTGACACGGTAATGGAGTATCTGGACTTTAAGCCACCACAAATGCCAAATACCATCACGCAAAACTGTGTGAATACAAGGTTGATCTGCCGCTGTTTGGCGGCTTTGGCCTAGAACATGTACAATAAATCTTAAGAAACTCAGAGAATTTACAGTAGAAACACTGCTTAAAAGACTTGCATATAGGCGGATCGAAAACTTTCCAGTGGTAGCCAGATGAACAGAGCGAGCCGCGAGGTTGCCCAGGAAGAGGGAAAAGTACAACAATAAATCCATCAGTCTTTTGGTATAAACACCTATTTCAGACTCAATCACACTTCAGAAAAATACGACAGGTCTACTTACGCGAAGGCCTTGGGCTGGCGTCAAAGAGGTTCCAAGCTAAGGCCTATTCAGATGGGCTTAACAAACAACGACAAGGCTTCCAGGACGACGAATTGGGTTACAAAGACCAGAAACACAATGCAGTTACCTGAACTAGACATATGTTCAGTTAATCAATGGTAGAAACATGCTAAGATGTATGCTATCGTCGACCATGATGAAGAAGTACGTCGGGGACGAGGAAGACTTGACAAAGTTCCGGCAGGGGGTTCGAAGCGTGAGACTTGTCTGCATGCCCAGTCTCACCTCAAGTGTTACTCTTTCAGCCAAGGATTTCTTGGTTCGATCTCTTGACTGCTCGACTATAACAGAAAGTGAAGCTAACTACTGGTCGACTGTGTCGTAGAGAGTCGAGGAAACCGGCCAGGAGAAATAGACAAAGACCTACAGAAGATATGTGGCAAGGTGATATGTCCATCAAAACGGGTGGACTGTGGAAGGCAATATGAAAGCATCATTTGATCGACAGTCTGCACGTATCATCTAATCCTTCAGTTCGACTGACATTGGCATCTTTTTGGTTGACGAATGGCGTACAATTAAAAGAATACAAGCCCATAGTGGCTACACCTATTTGCTCTTCTATATGATATCTATCATTTTCACTTGGAATACTCAGCCAGTACACCTTCAAGCTCTTTCTTAGTTACCGATACAACGCTCCCATGTCGCGGGCTCGTTGGCAAGCTATAGTTTTGGGAGACCTTCCAATCCGGGTTCGCGATATCAGTTGTCTCAAGTGGTATATATCCACGTCCAGCAAATTCGTCGACAAACAGATAGAACTTCTGACCGTGAACATCACCAGCGTTAGACTTAAAGATGCTGGGGCCCTCCACCACGTCAAGGCCAGCCTTTGTACCGATACAGCTTGCCACTTTGGTCCAACCGTCTTGGTCATCTCGTAGCTGGGGCGAGCTCTCTTGAATGATATCGATGCATTCTTTGCCTGATACTCCACCAAAGTCCTTTGTGAAACGATGGTAGGTATCCCCGTCCTTCAGTACAGTCGTGTCGATTCGGTCGTTGGAATCTTGCCAGACCACAGGTTCGCTGAAGGTGATGAAGTCGCTGGTGGTAGCGTACAGAATTTGAGCAAATGTCTCAACCTCGTGGTTCGGGTCGTCCTCAGAATACAGTCGGGAAGCCCAGTACATGACATATTTTCCAATGGACTCGTCATAATACGCCTCGGGTGCCCAGGTCATACCCGCTGTTGGAAGAGAGATGAGAGTGTGTCGCTGCTCAGACCAATTGACCAAATCAGTGCTCTCCCAGATTTCAAGATAGAGACTACCAAATCGCAGGGCCTGTTCCCAGCCAATATCGTTGATCTTGAGATCTGTAGCGATGAGGAAAAACTTGTCTCCCTCGTGAGATCGCATCAAAAAGGGATCCCGGAGTCCTTTGGTGCCCTTAGAGGACGTGAGGATTGGCTTGCCATCGTTCAACTCCTTCCAAGAAAGGGCGTTGTTGCCATTACTGGCTGCGAGGAATATGCTTTCCCCGTTGTTGTCATCTCCGACGAAATAAGCAAAGACGTAACCAGCCGCGGCATCCGTAGAGTTGCTGGTAAGGCCAGTGGGGGGAGTAGGCTTCGCTGCGGTGCCAGTGGCCAAAGCCAAAACAAACGTGGTGAAAACAGGGAAAAGCTTCATGATTCTTTTGCGCAGAAGAACACGGGAAAGTGATTGGTGGTTCACGACATGAGGCACTGGTTTAGTATATATATGTTCGTTTATGTTCACATGAGTATTTTCTCCATATTATGACGGAACTTTCATCCTCCATTTCATCTTGGCGTCAGTATGCCAAATCCAATTTAATGGAGATCTTAGCAAGCGGCCCAATCGGAGAATCCCCACCTTGGACAACTTTCAAGAGCTTCTCCATCCCCACGGGGAGAAGCTCCTGAAATGGAAGTGAATATGCTGATCTCTTAAAAGTCGGAGCTTGAACCCAGCCAGTTTCGCAAAATCTAATTGATGCGCATAAGATAGCCTAATGCTAAACGTGTTTAAGGTGGGTCGTTCTCGTGCTTTGTCGAGGATAACAGCTGATATGTATACGCGGTCTGCTGCCGTATGAGCTCAATACCTAAATTGAGTTTAGTTGATGGGTTTGTGAAGAGAATATGATTGGTGCATTGCTATATCTGCGCTTTTAGTGCAAATGTTAACGTCACCGAGGTTAGTGTTCTGCTTCTCATCTCTTCAACGCTCCATAAGATTGCCTTGATTGTTTCTGTCTAATGATTCGTGTCCAACGCGATTTGGACACAAACTGATTTTCTCGAGCTGGAAAAATTTATATACAATGATATGCTTCGAAACTTTACAGGCACCACTAACGCCTTGACCACCTCACAAACGCCGATGAAACCGTCATAGTCAAAGACTTCAACCAATAATACTTTGCACAAAGAAACAACATAGATTTGTTTAAACATGTGTATTCCCAACCAGTATTGAACCTGGGGAAAAGGTGTCATACCAAGCCCGAAAAGGTTACTGTCAGTAATCTGTTCCTATTCGTATACATTCTTATCACAGCTTGGACTGTATCCCAGGTGCAAAGCAGTGAGTTCCCCAAACAGCTAGGGATGTTTAGTTTGAGCTTTCGAGGTAACATCCTTCTTAACACCGGGAGTTACCTGATTCGCGATGTTTGAACTTAAGAAACAAAATCATTAGCAGTCTCAACCAGGTCAATACAACCTTTGATCTTCTAAAGACTACACCAAAGACTCTGGAACCTTCAACCTAACGACTCTTTCCGTATTGACCTACGTTCAAGACAGATTTGTCATTCTTTGTCGAGGAGACTCTCCTTCCGAACACGCTTCCAAAACATGAGGCGAGAACAGACTTAAGCCTACTCTATAAGCCGATTTCGGGCCCGGATGTAGTCATGTGGGAATTACATATGAGTGAGCCAAAGTATTGTAACGCAGGGGCGCATGACCTTCGAAACACGATCTTCGGGTGACGTCAGCTGCTTAAATGTTCATAAGAAAGTGTGATGGCTTGTAAACTGATGATGTTGCAGACTGTGTTATCTTGGGTACTCGTCTAGTTGACGCTGACGGTCGTATTCTTTGGATATACATTAAGCGAAATCATGAGCTGGTACTAAGTAGCCTCAGCAACAATTAGGTTTCGGTGTCTTCTTCTCAAAAATGAACCAAGTAGAACTAGTAAACTCTTCACAGCAACACTTCTCCTTTGGCTCGCTCTTTTGGCCATCGTTCGAGATGTTGGGCAGGTGATATCTTGAGATACTCGGATGAAGTGTTCATTTTTGCCAGGATTCCCTCGCTCTCGAACTCAATCTCTGCCACCAGCATAGCCACAGCTGGTGTGCCAACAACAAACGTGGCGGAGAGTTAAAATTCCCTCTTGGGCGCACCAAGTTAGGTAGACATGGTAAAAGAGATGTCGACTGTCTTTGACGACTTAGCAGTGGTTCCTCTTCCTTTTCCTGTCCACTCGACGTGAGAGCTTTCCTGACAGATCGGGCAAGATCTACATGTGTGGTGGTGCAAAATTGGAACCGTCTGTTAGTGCGAGTGATCAGATCATCGGGTGCAACGTGTCGTGTTTGTAGATGCCTGAGGCATTCCCTTTGCAGATGAGCCGGCTCTTTGGGCCGACCATTTAGTCAGCTACCTCGGTACTCGGCGTCGGTAGAATATTAGTCCGAGAGGTTATGCACCAGGACAATACATCCCAAGACAGTGAACTGCATTCCAGTCACACGGAATATTTATCACCAGCGAACTGACATATCCGCAAACATTGCTAAGATTGTTTTCACTCAACTAAGCCTAATGAAGACTCTGACATCTTAATTACCCTAACAGCATAAAATCAGAGGCTGTATAGCAAGCTAGCACTTCTGGAAGCCAGTTCGGGAGAAGATACAGGGTAGCCCCTCGAGAAATACGGATAAAAATTAGCCCGCAGACTTTGCCCGTTGTCGTGAATGTTATTAATTTCTCAACCTTGTAAGTTGCAACACTTGATACACATTAATGCATCACCAAAAAACACTCCATGCCGAGGCGAAGACCTGATTCCAACCAGAGGCAGCATGATATGCAGTGATTAATGTCAAAAGCGACAGCTAGTCACGCCAGCTTGACATGCCCAGAGGCCCCTCACTATCTGGTGAAGCTCATGCGGACACATTCCGGAACATCGAGTCGTTGCGCCGACTGTAACATGCATCGGTAGAAGTGCACGGAGTGAAACCACCGCAGACTTCTATCGGTCCTACGACGGATACTTGTGCTCTCTAGATCCAGATGCATGGTGCAAGATGCTTATAGTGGAATGAAAGGGGATAGTATCATTGAGAACAAACTTGGAATTATTTCAGCCGCTCTGCTTGGACTGGCCAGAAACAATCGTGGCCTCTTGACGAATACATGCCTTGAGCAATGGTAGACTCAAGATTCCGAGGCGACTTTGACGCTTTTGTCCAGGCTAGCATTAAAGGGCTGCCGAGAGTGGTCATTGCACCTAAGTAATCTGACCCGATATTTGTAATTATATAACATTGAAGCAGTCGATAGTCAGTTGTCTTCAGTGAGTATGATAGCGTAGCGAAGTCAGTTATTGACGTCCACAATGTTGCCCTCGATAATAGTTAGGATGCTATCTTAATGGAGCAAAAGATTGTACCGGCGCCACACATGGAAATGCCGATAATAATAGGTTTAACAGACTGCTGTGAACTGAACGTGCAATAACGTTCACTCTCACCGGTTTCTAATACGACCGGTGTTATCTTCATGGTGTATCGACCGTCGCTTCGCCGGCAAGATATTTTGTTTATCAAGGTAGCCTTATTCAGCTTTAGTTCTCGGACTTTATGAAATAAGAAAGCTTAAAAGTCGCCAGAACGGCCCGAGACTTGCTCGCAATCGCGATAGCGCATTTAACATCCCGGCTTATGTCCCGTCGTACCCATTAGAACCCTTGTCGTCGTAACAGGGATCAGTTTCTGCCGAAGCATTTCACTAACCGATTACAGTAGCTCGGAAACTCCAATTAGAGATCCGACCCTCCCTCGACTGAAACTACCTAGATCACCCCATGTGTCGCCCGGCAGCGACCGTAAGCAACTCCCTGTACTGTGCCGCCGACACACAACGTCGGTTAGGGCGAACACAAGCCAAGGGATCGAAAAAATGGAGATGGGAGATAGTGCGGGAATTTGCTCTTCCCCGTTCTCTCCAATGACATGATTTGCCTCTACCGAATGGTCTCGCATAAATGATAACTCGTTTCTCCATCCTTGCTTTACTTCTCACTGTGGTTTCCATTGAGGTAAAGTAACCCGGAATCTGGGCCGCAGAGATGCCTGTTGGATGCACACCATTCACCGGCAAAGAACCGACGGCGCCCTCTTCAAGAGAACGCTGATGTCGAGGAGCGATCCGACAATGATCCAGAATAAGTAGATCTGAACATTGTTACCCCTGATTCTAGCAGTTTCGAGCGAGATGCATGCTTTGTATCACAAAAGACCCCTACTCTCTCTCTGTGTGTGTGCGAAAGTCTGTCAGCCCCGGGATCTTTTCCAATCTGACATACCGACATTGGCTTAGCCTTCATCCATACGGAACAATGTGTGCCTGTTTCATTCATAGGCCAATCCCGTAATTGACACGCCACACACGTCCTGTATGCGGGCCGTTCCAACAAAGTTATGACATTTAATCGAGACGAACCCCATCGCTGTTTGGACTTTGAATGGTGTGAGAGATTGACCTTGGTCCTTCATTAGCAGAAACTTTCGACGTATATTGTCGTTATGGCAGGCGTCGCCAAAGAAGCAGTAGTGGTGAGTCAAATGGACCCAATCTCCCTGGATAGCGGCTCGCATGTTCCTTGCATAGATCTTCGCTCGCTTGCTAACTATGATCCATTTCGCAGCCCATCGAGGCCGTGCTCCTCGGGGTATCGACGGTGCTCGTCCTGGCCCGCTTAACTCTTCGTATCATCCGCCAACACCAGAGCCTCACTATTAGTGATTGGCTTCTTATTGTTTCTTTGTTCGATGCCATCGCCCTCTTTGCAACCGACACGGCCGCGTACAACCTGGGAGGCATGGACGAGTATGACCCCAATGCGCCGGAGAGGAGCGTCGAGGACCAGATCACTTTGTTGAAGGTCTCATTTGCGGGCAACTACTTCTACGACACAGGTGTCTACTTCCCGAAATTAGCCTTGCTGGCGTTATACTTCAAGCTCATACCGCAGACCTTTCCAGCCTTGCGCAAGGCTCTTTATGGTGCAACAGCCTTGACCGGAGCTTTCATGACCACGACTTTTTTCTTGGACACTTTTTGGTGCGGGCGTAAAGTGTCATTGAACTGGGAGATTGATAGCACCTGCACCACGTTCGACTCCAAGACTGTTTTCCGCATCGATTGGGGAATGAATTTCGTGTCCGATGTATTGGGTGCGTCATTGAATTTTTCGCATCTCATGTCTGCTTGAGCTTGAGCTAACATGATAAAAAGTGTTTGCACTTCCTTTCCCTCTACTCTTCGGCCTCCAACTCAGCAAGCGCTACAAGATTGGCCTGGTTGCCATCTTTGCATCAGGAATCATTACGGTCGGAGCGAGCGTATCTAGATTTGCAACTGTCGAAGCCATCCACGCTTGGACCAATGTTTGTAAGTTCTGCTTTGGAGCCATTCTCAATGGCTACCGATTGGCAAACCAGCATGCTAAACAAAAAACAGACGTTCTGTCAATGACTGAGTTGACTGCTGCCATTGTCGTGGTGTCGCTACCAGCTCTCAAGTCACTTCTCCATGGGCTTGGACTACGGTCCTCAAATAAAGGGACCACACAGACAGGCTCAGGATACCACAAGCACTCGACAACAACAACAGCACCAAATCACTTCAACAAGTTGTCGAGCGGCCGTGATCAAAGGGGCCCCTTCGCCACTACCACACGAGTGGCGGTGGCTGCCGATGAAGACTCCGGCAGTGAGGTGGAGCTTACCAACCTCCAAGGCATCTACAAGTCGGCCCGCATAAGTGTGACCTACCAAAGACGGGAGGATGTTGAGTGACAAGGAACGGGACAGGGGGAGTTGGTAAGATAGCGATGTTTATTGGTCAGCTTAGATGTGATGGTGTGTAAGCATGAAACTCCTGGGAGCGAACCAACAACTTCTCTAGAATGGGATTCTCATCAAAAAAGAAAGAAAGAAGCAAGGAATAAACACGCGAGATGAACTTTGTATCATGTATGAATATGCATTTAGAAAAATTATAGTCTTTCCATTAGGTAAATCGCCTGGCTGATAACCGCACGCTTGTGAGAATGTCTATTTTGTGTTCCGCCAAGTCTTCGTAATAAACAGAAGTGAATCTTTTCTGGAATAACATCATGATCTTAAACAGCCTCGAAACACAGTTAATAAGGGGTTTTATTCCCTTATTGGTGCATTAAAACGCCACTTCTTACCTTCTTTGCAAGCTGCAGATGTCAACACCCGCAGTGTCTCACCGGATTCCCCTGTCAACTGTCACCAACGCCTACTACGGACCTTATGTCACCCTGTTGCAGTTGCAGTTACAGTTGTTGGTGCTGGGTTCATCTGTTTACGTCTATCTACGGATCGCGGACCTAGCTTAACTAGGTTAGTGTAGATTAGAGCACCACTTCAAAGGTCTTCCGGGTGACCCGACCAATTATTCCATTTCATTCCCGGAGGATCCCAGGGGTGGAATACCACCTCAAACGTAGGGGCCCCATGTCTCTTCGGTACCGCAAAAGACCATTGCAACCCTCCAGATGATTTTTTGCTTTTGCTTATTTGCGGCTTTGGTGAAAGGTGTTGGCTGTTGGCTGCTTGTCGGCCTATACGCCGTACACCTGCAGCGGATAATATCATTCCATAAATCCTTCCACCAGAACCAGGGACTGTTACATGCAATGCAATGCGTTGCAGATATTTCCTTTTCTTCTCTTCTCTAGCCGAGGTGTGTTCTCCCATGTCGCGTGGCGTGGGAACATTTTGATATCTAAATTTAAATTTAAAGTAGACTTGCGGTCCTGCACTAAAGTGATCATCGTTTTTCACTCTCCTTCACCACCATCTCACACTTCTCTGTTACCTGCTTTACGTGACTGCAGGCATTCACAATGGCGTTCTTTATTGACGGAAAGGATGTTATGGTAAGAAACATCGAGAAAATCCTCTCTAGGCTTCATCTTGGTCTATTTACTCACAAAGATGTCTAGATCTCGGAATGGATCTTACTGGCAGCTTCCTACATCTTCGTCGGCCTGCGTGTTTACGCTCGTCTCTTCCACGCGCGCGAAAAGCTTGCTTGGTCTGACATTCTTCTAATCATTTCCGCACTCGACGCCCTCGGCCTTATCATTTGCGATACCTTGACTTACCAAATTGGCGTCCTGGATGCCTGGGAGCCGTCCGTTAAACTGTCCAAGGTAACATCACCTACGAAGCAAACATACTACGCTTGGATGTGGCTCACATCTTCATATAGATCTCCTTCGCATCTAACTACTTCTACGATGTCGGCATGGGCTTCCCCAAGATGAGCATGTTGGCCTTCTACTGGGCTTACTTTCTCCCTTCTACAGGCATGAGCTCTGCCATGCGCAAGGCGTTGTATGGCATCACCGCATTTGTCTGCCTGTCATACATGACAATCCTTTGGGACGATACTTTCTTTTGTGGCAAGGATGTTTCCGTGCAGTGGTCCCAGGAGGAGGGCGCCTGCAGTGTCTTCTACGCGCCTGAGCCCTTCATCCTCAATTTCACCCTGAACTTGGCCTGCTACATTGCTGGTATGTAACACTAACATCTCATTCACCCTGCATCATCTCTTAGCATGTATTAACCCAAATGCCTTTAGTCTATGCTCTCCCTCTTATCTTGTTGATCCAGGGTGTTCTTAAGCCCTCCAAGGGTGTCACCATTACCTTTGTCCTCGGTGCCCTTACTATCTGCACCACGATGGTCCGATTCATCTGCCTCAAGGTCGGTACCGGACAAGAGAACCTTGTTTGTAAGTCAACTACCATTTCCAAGACGATACGCCATATCTGACCACTACTTTACAGACCCCCTCAGCATGGTTGAAGTGACGCTCGCTATTGTTGTTGTGTCGCTACCTGGCTTGAAGCCGCTTGTAGACCGTTCTCCCAAGCATGAGTCTACTAGCGAGATAATTGAGATGAAGAACTAGGATAAAAAGCACGTCCTGGTAATACCTACTGGCTAGTATTTAGCAGGTGCTTAAGAAGATGATGTCTTAGGCAGCCACTCAAGAGGTTAATACAATTTTATAGAAGTAAATAAGAAAGGCTTTTACTTACTCCAAGCTTAGACTTTTAATTCAACTTTCTATTTATACTTTAGCTCTTACTTTAAAGTTCTCATTATATGTATTCGCACTATTAAGTGCGACGATTATCCTCGCTTTATCTGCACAAGTCAGGAAAGTAGAACAATGGATATTAGCGTATAGTTCTTGGTAAACATGTCCAATGGCTCTGTTTATAGTCGCGCAGAGAAAGTCCGATACATCATCCTCGGTGCAGGCTCTTGCTACGGGCGTTCTAAAAAAAAGGACGACCTTGTTCTTATCTGCGTAGCTCAGAACCCCAGAGTCATGACTCGAATGCCAGCACAATTTTCTTCTTCTATGACTACCCTTGGTTCCAAGAAAAGCTAAATCTGCTGTCCATCTGACAGCTTTGAAATACCGTTCTCATCGACCTTGAGCACAGCCCAATCTTCCATGCGCTTTGCTCCAAGTTTATCATAGAACCTCAAAGCTTTTTCGTTACCTTGAAGGCGGACCCAGTCCATCTTAATACAACCTGCCGCCCTCGCAGACGATGCCATGGCCTCAATTAACAAGCGGGCCTAACCATGACGCCTGTATTCCGGAACAACATAGAGTTCTTCTAAGCAAACTCCAGGAGAAGCTGCCCAGGTGGAGTAATTGTAGAAGTAAATCAACAGACCAGCAGGTTTCGCAACTGGCGAGAAGATGAGAATTGGCCATGCAATCCTATGCTCTTTGGACTCTGTCAGGTCTGATAAGTAGGACGTTAGCGGAAAACCTTGCCCTGGATGTATCGATACCTTTAGAGGATGCCGGGCGGATTGCTGGTGCAGAGCTCATTATCATTTTGATGTTGACTGTGAAGTATGGTAGAAGTTCAAGTGGTCTTATCTGTTACAAATAGTTGGACTGCGGTGAAGTCATACATGCTTGTTAGCTAACTTCCACGCCCTAAAGAAGACATAAAATGTGGCACTTGGGTTTATTAGCTGAGGGCTTGGTGGAGGTCAATTGGAGCAATAGTGTACGAACAACAAGGGTATCCGTACTCGCTTTTCGTATTTCGTTTATCGTATTTTCAGGTTTTTCATAAACTATATTGTTTGCAGGATCTAGCCAAAAAGCGAACGCTACAGACGGCTTAGCGGCATAAACCACTTCCAGGCCTCTTAAACCTTTATTCTATATAAGACAAACGTAACTTCTTCTCTATTCAAGCAAACTAATCAATAGGCCACCTCTCCACAAGAATTTCAATAACCACCGCCACCAACTCCTCGCTCCCCAAAATATGACCTCCATTTGACTTGTATACTCTTTGTGAGATATGGTTTCACTGACGGTAAGTGGTCCAAGCAGTATGGATGCGTGTTTCTTGGCCAGGAGTAAACTCCTCGTAGCAGATACTGCAAGGAAATATTAGCAAAAGAATAAACGTAACAGTTGGCTGTTTCAACATACTCATCAGAATAGTCCATATAGTTGTGAATGGGATCATCGCCGGGCTGGTTAGGGCAAGTATCCATACGTGCTGGGCAGCCTCTGGTCTGTCTAGCCTGAGCAGGAGTATCGCTGACGAGATCTCCTCCATTGCACCCATCCTGGAAAGTGTGGAAAAGGTTAAACCAGTGACCAACTTCGTGAACGGCAGTTCCGCCCAAGTTGTAAGGCTCAGCTGTTCCTCCAGGAACAGTCTCGGCGACTACGACGCAACCGTCTCTGATAAACGTCTGAGAGCCAGTCGAAACGTTGGGCTCGGGGAAAAAGCAGTATCCCAGAGCCTCAAGACCTTCAAGTTTCGCGACATCAACCAAGTAGATGTTAAGAGTGCTGTAGTCGCCTTGTCGTAGCTGTCGCTTCATGGCAACTTCACCGTTTCCAGCAGCCCATTGGGAGTTGGTAGTGAATGTGGTGTCAATAAGGTTGAATGAAACGTCGTGAGGGGCATATGCGTCGTTCAAGGCCTTGAGCTGATCTTGAACTTGGCCTGAGGAAATGTACTTGGACGCAGAGGATGACACAACGTGGAAGTAGGTATCGACAGAGATAGGGGCCGCAGCCACTTTGGACACGCTCTCGATCTTCTTCAAGGTCTCTGCGTTGCTAATTTGCTCGGCAGTGGGATCAGTGATGGCACATCGAGGAGGCAATTCGCGAGTTGCCAGATGTGCCATGGCATTGCCAAGAAAAAGGGTAAGAAGAGCTTTGGAAACCATGGTTTTGGTAGAGTAATAATTGAGAAGAGACTGGGGAGGATAGTAGCAGCAAGACCGGTTCCTAAGCAACCGATGTCTTGTATTTATAATGCTCTGTTGTTCAGGTCAATGATAACACCAAAGTGGGAATACATTCCATCCATGTTGGTTGATGACGATCGTTGCCGCATATGATATATCGCTCCGTCGAGCCACTGTACAACATTCTATCCAGTCAGGACGAGAACACATATCTATCAGGCCAGAGCGCAATAGTTACTAGAAACTTACAATAGTACAAGCTAGTTTTTCCGTTTATGTGACCTGCCTCATTTGACCATTTGTGGGGAAGTCCAGTGACCCTTTTTTCACAAGTTCCTTAGTGAACCACTAGTTGTGGAAAATGACCTTGATACCTTCCGTGGTGGGTAATGTGCTCCGCGGCATTATACGAGACGATGCCAAAAGGCAACTAAAAGAAACACTCCGACTAAGTAAGGATCGTCATTTAGTCTACGGGCCTGATCTAGCCTTAATAATAACCTTGAATTGACTGCCGCTGATTGCTTACTTAGGTAGGTGTTTTCTGACATCACATTGAGTCTTGTGATAGTCGCATCAGACCCCTGTCTGCAGTGGAAGCTTCTGATTGCTACCATGACATCGCGCGACTTTCCTTCAAACTAGTGCACTCCACTCTGCTACAGCCTGCCGCCGCCAAGACAGCTGAGTCGTGTCTGTTACACCCCAAACTCGTTCTCGCTCTCAAACTTGTAGGAACCAAACTGCCTCGCAGGCACCTTCTTTTCGAACATGAGGTCCAGCTCTTCATAGGTTCGACCTTTTGTGTTTGGAACATCGAAATAAACCACCACAAGATAGATGGCTGCCATGCCAAAAAATATCCAGCCGATATTCCCACCCATATTGGCTTGGTCACGATTGAACAAATATGGCAATATGATCTGCCAAATTGTCGACATAATAGACGAGAAAGCTTGACCTAGTGCAAGAGACTTGGCACGAAGCTTAATCGAGGACACTTCTCCCGCTACGCTCATAGACGCCCCCACCGCGGGCCCATAAGAGATACTTGGGAACGCAACTGCAACGCCGATAACAGTGAGTGTGGCTGGCGTCCGTGCCATAGTCCCTGCGATGCCCATAGCCAAGTACAGGGCGAGACAGATGCTGACTCCGAGGAACATCAGTGTCCGGTAATTGAACCTCAACATGGCAAAAATGTTCAGGACAGCTGAGACGACACCAAAACTGACAGCTATTTGCAAAAGCATGACAGTGGTATTGTTGTCCATACCAGTTTGGTTGAGGAAATACGGGGCGTTGGAGGAGAGAACAGTTCCAACGATCTGGGGCATATACATGCATACAAGGAGTATACGTGAACGGCGTAGATTAGTACCGCGAAATAGCTCGATATACGATGTCTTTGCGGCCGCAATCCTACGTTCGGTTTCGATGGAATGTTGAATTTGTACTAGTCGGGCATCAATTCCGTCCCCGTTTGGGGATAGGCGGACCAGAGAACGGCGTGCCTGGTCGTGTTTGTTCTTCAAAGTCAACCAGTAGGGCGACTCGGGCATAAAGGGGAGTCCAAGTGCCAGCAGGCCGGGGAAGGTCCATGCTGCAGCAAACACAACACGGAAGGCCGAATCATTCATGATGGAAACCCGACTGAAGGTTGCTGATATAGCAAGCAAAAGTCCTAGGTTCTGAAAATAGTCAGTCCGATATCCAAGACGTAGCCGAAAACGCCGCAACTTACCAGCATGATTGCATATGTCGAAAGAGCAATGCCTCGCATTGGCAATGGAGCAATCTCTGAGACCCAGGTCTGCGTGCCTGCCAGGATCAAGCCCATGGCAAAGCCGGAGGTCATTTTACCGCCAAGGAACTCCGCCGGAGTCTTGGAAACAAATGTTAGAGCAATGCCAGCTACCGATATAATAATTGAAGCAAGAAAAACGGATCGTCGACCAAATCGGTCTTGGCAATAGCCTGCCGAGATGGAACCAAGCATGGTAGTAACGTTATACAGAGAACTCCAGAGGGCCTGCCAATAGGCGGGAATGATGAGCGTTCCATTGACGTTGGTAGAGAATCGCATCCTGCAAGTGAACTTGTAAGTAACAATCCCAGATTGTGGAGGTTGGTAATGTGGGAGACTCCTTACTGAAATGCGGGCATAGCCAGACAGACTGACATTGCCAGATTCTCGTATCCCACCATGAGTGGGCCGACTATAAGGATGATGAGTACTTAGACTTATCAAGATATGACTTTGACGAACTGTTGGCCCAGAGTGTCCATAGGACAATTTTAGGGTTGGCCTTGAGGCATTCCCAGGTCGTTTCTGAATCTTGTTGGATCAAGATGTGCTCGTCGTGAATAGCCCCAGACTTCACGTCTGGGATATCATCCGCACTCTTCGTCATAATGTAGGTTTGAGTGATCTGTGATAGGGGTGATAAGTCTTGGAACTCTACCTCGAAAGATATCAAGCAGCTAGGCCTACAGTATATGTCGGCTTGAGCGCCTGAGGCTGAAACGCCTAGGAATATACTTCTGTTTTATAAACCCTGGACTATTTCATGGCCTACCAACATCTTCTTGAACCCCTTGATCTATGCACTCGGCATTTCCGACTCCAGATTTCCCCGCACTTTGAGTTCCCCATGGGGATCCAAGGTGGTGCGCGTGTCTTGCCAACGGCCAAAGCCATGAAACATTGGCTGCGTGGCGAGACTGCCGGTCTAGGCCTAATCCATGGAACAAAAGTAAAAGCTGTAATCCGTACATACAATTGATAGCTATGCCCGTTTCAATCATCATCCGGCAATCCAACGGAAGATCCCGAGTTTGTGTCTTCGGGATGAGACACACCGAGTCGTGCTCGGCATGTCGGTTGGGGTCCGAATTCGGATGTTCCGATTCACACAACATGCCGGAAACAATTCGGGACAGACCACTACACTCGAATAAAACAGCATCAAATTGCTTCAATGTGTTCAACAACACGATCATCGATAATTCTTTTCGACTGCAGAACTAATTATTCTTTGCTTTGACATGGGTTCTCTACCATCAGCTGATGGGGACTTTTGCTCCCTTCTCCCCAAGCTAACCTTACAAGAGAAGATAACACTCTTATCGGGACAAGACTTCTCCACCGTTGCTGGCGTGCCGAGGCTCGGTATACCGCCAATCAGAGTGCGTTATCCGTCTAAACAAGTCATGACTATTATTAAACAACCTGCTTAGGTCGCTGACTCGACCTCTGGAATTCGCCCTTCAGGCATCGAAGCCAATTTGACAACCGCGTCATTCCCCAACACAGTCTGTTATGGATCGACATGGGATTCCGAACTCTTACATCGCGTTGGCACGTACCTCGCCAAGCAAGCTCGTATGAAAGGCGCCCAAGTTGTTTTAGGGCCAACAATCAATATCCACAGAGACCCACGCGCCGGTCGAAATTTTGAATGTTTCAGTGAGGACCCTCTACTCTCTGGCCAGTTGGCTGCAGCTCTTGTCAATGGTGTTCGGTCTTTGGGTGTCGGAGCATGCCCTAAACACTTTGTTTGCAACGACTCGGAGACTTTGCGACGCTACTACAATGTCCAAGAATCAGTGGATAGTCGCGCGCTCCGGGAGATATATCTTGCGGCATGGCAGCATCTGCTGCGTTCATCCGATCCTGAGGGGATCATGACTGCGTGAGTAGATCAACAGCGATCAATATCGACTTGAGGCTGACAACTAGCAGATACAACAAGGTTGACGGCCAATTCTGCAGCCAAAATTCGTCTTTAACACAGCGTGTTTTGCGAGACGAATGGAACTTTAAAGGAATCGCCATGTCAGATTGGTTTGGCACTCATGCGACAATCGAGCCAGTCAAGGCCGGGCTTGATATCGAGATGCCGTTTCCTGTTTTCAGAGGCGACAAACTCGTCGAAGCAGTCAAATCAGGAAGGGTTACAGAGAGCGAGATCGACACCATGGCCTTGAGAGCCCTGGAACTCCGTAATCGAACCCGGGCTGCTCTTGAATTTACAGAAGAGCGATCTGAAGTGGACGAAGAGACAAACAAACTCGCCCGAGAAGTTGCAACGAGTGGAATGGTCCTTCTCAAGAACGAGAATGATGCCTTACCGATAAAAGCATCACAGTCTAGTCGCATAGCCGTCATTGGCCAGTATGCCACAGAGCCCGTGATTACTGGAGGTGGTAGTGCATCTTGTATCCCGCAGTACCGACATTCCCCTTTGGAAATCCTCAAGCAAGGACTACCTGACATGGTTCAATACTCCCCGGGCGTGCGAACCCGGAGGATAATTCCAGTTGTACCACACGAGAAGCTTACATCCCACGAAGCAAAGCCGAGTGTTGTTGTCAGGTATTACAATGCGAATGATGTCGAACCCGTGCTGGAAGAGTTTCAGAAAGAGACCAACGTATGGATGCTCGGCGAATTTGACAAGAAAGGATTGAAGCCTGTTGGTTCGCGTCTGGAGATGGTAACAAAGCTGACGCCAGAAACCTCTGGTAGTCATACCTTGGCCGTCAGGTGTACAGGCGCATTCTCTTTGTCTGTCAATGGCCACCAAGTGCTCTCAGGCGATCAAACAAAGATCACAACAGAACAGTTCATCTTCAACCATATCACTCTCGAGTCTCGGGTTCAAATCCCTATGGATGCCGGGGTCGCATACGATATTCACTTGAGTATGAATGGTCCTCAGAAGCTTCAGATTGGCGAGCCAACTCCATATGCCGCAGCCTTGTGTTTCGAAGAATATTATTCCGAAGATGCTGCGATCGCAGAAGCTGTCGAGATAGCACGCTCTTCTGATGAGGCCATCATCTACGCTGGGAGGAACGAGCAATATGAGTCAGAGGGCTTCGATCTGGAGGATATCCGCATGCCGGAGAACCAGGCGAAGTTGATCAAAGCAGTAGCAGCGGTCGCAAAGAAGACGATCCTGGTCATGCACTGCGGAAACCCGATTGATGTAAGCTCCTTTATCGACAGTGTGGATGCAGTTCTCCTCGCCCACTTCCCCGGCCAAGAGGGTGCAGCTGCTACGGTAGATCTTCTCCTTGGCGACGTTTGTCCCAGTGGACGTCTTGCAACAACGTGGTTCAAGACACTCCAGGACTCGCCTAGCTATAGAAACTTCCCAGCCAAGGTATCAGAGGATGGAGATCCATGTCTTCAGTATGCTGAAGGACTTGCTGTTGGATACCGCGCCCCAGATGGCAAGGATCGAGTCAGGTGGCCTTTTGGTCATGGTTTATCGTACACGACCTTCAGCCACAGCAACTTGCAAGTTTTCCTGGAAGAGACTTCTGAGCTAAAGAAACTCAAATGTCGCCTGGATGTCCAGAATACAGGCTCTGTTTCTGGAAAAGAGGCTGTCCAGGTATTCATCAGCCCTTCCGAAACCACAGAACAATGGAGGCCGGAAAAAGAGCTCAAAGGCTTCAGCAAGGTTTTCCTCGAACCAGGTGAGAGTCGGCAAGTTGAATTGGAGCTAGACCTCAACATGGCATGTAGCTATTGGGACGACCAAGAGAAGACCTGGAGGCTTGATGCAGGCGCATACGGAGTCCTTGTGGCAGATCAAAGGGCGGAGTTCACGGTTAGCAAGAGCGCTGTATGGAACACGTTATAGGAGTGTATCGAATATCGATGTACTGTTTGGAGGACGAGACCATATTTTTTTCAATTTTCACAGCTCGCCATATTTCATAGATGCCACAATGGCATTGCAGTTCACCCAAAATAGATCTGTGATGTCTTTCAATGATGAAGGTGAAACAAAATAGCCCCTCTTCTGTGTCAAGTAACGGTGATTTGTATTGCCTATCTATTCCAGCTATCCTCTCCTTTGTAATTTCAGTTAAGTTAAATGAAGTCTTTCAAGATGATCAAGAGAACGCCCAGGAGTAATTAAAAGTTCATCCACATTATGCTCGTTCTTGGCCATGTTCTATCCATCGAGGGAACGTGTGAACCTCAGAATGTGTCAATAGTACTGTCAAGAAAGATACCTATTCGCAGCTTGTCTTGCTACGTGAGGTGAGGATGCGATAATATGCAAATCGGAAACACTTCAGAGAGCATGGAAGTTGGCTTTTTAAAACACAAGTTTCGTAATATTATGCTAAATATATACATCAAGACACCGCGAGCTATCCTTATTTCACGCCAAGTGGGTAACATTTCCGCTTTATAGTAAGCTCTTATCAACATCACCTGCCCTTTAATAGCGTCCAGACCCAACGATGGACATACGAGTAGAGACGCGATATCCAGCTTGTTGAAGACACGACAGAGCTATGGCTCACTGGGACGGGGGAGGTACTGAAAGGGTTCTTAGCCAGAGCTTCATGCACTTCTTTGTACGCATCATAGCCGTATAACCATGGCTGGACCTCAGGGCATGTCCAACGACTGGGAAAGGGCGCCTTCAACTCTGCCTTTCCTAGCTGGGATAGGAAGATTTCATCTCTTTTCTCTTGATCCGGTCCGTTGAGCATATGGAATGATTTTCGCTACGTAAAACAAGATTGTTAGCCCACTGGTGTAGAGAATTGGTGACTGAGAAGAGGGGTTGTGAGTCTTACCTGCTTAAAGGTTTCTCTGACGATTGCCTCCCCGCGATTCTTACGCAACTGTTCATAAAGCTTCAATGCCTTTGGTAGATCATTGCGCGACTCAATAGCGCCAAGTAAAAGTCCCAACACAGCGCCGTCCTCGATTGCTGAGTTTGCGCCCTGTGCCAGGTATGGAAGCATAGGATGGCAGGCATCCCCACTAGAGCATATTAGTCACTGGCATTCTCTCAGCTCTGAGGATGGAATGGGACTCACACAAAGACGAAGTTCGATTGGTCGTTTATCCAGTGATCCATCTCATCGCCTAACAACGTCTTAGTCAAATCTGAGGAGAGACCTAGCGCTTAGGATGTTGGGAAACTCACGATGCATCAATTTCCAGCGGTCAACCTCAGTAACGAGATCGAGAAAGCGAAGTAAGATCGGATCCCATCCTTGGAATAATGCTTTCATCTGGTCGACAGATCCGGGAAGTCTACCCACACCTTGTGGGAGATCGTCAGGCACAAGTAGCACGATGTTGTACATGTTACCGCCTCGGAGAGAATAGCCCACGGCATGAGCACCAGGGCCGATCCAAAAATGACACGAGCTGTTACGGACCCAGTCGATTAGATCAGGGTCCTTGATGTCATCCAAGTTCAAGACGACTCGGTAGGCTAGATCGCCCGTCGCCTTAGGCATGTCTTTAGTACCAAGGAACGCATCACGGCAACGTGACCACAAGCCGTCAGCAGCAATGATGAGATCAGCCTTTGCCTTGGTTCCACTCTGTGTGGTGATTTCTGGGATATTGAAGTCGATATTGGTGACTTTCTGCGACAACTCGACCCTGGCGCCAAGCTGTTGCGCTCTCTCTAATAGAGATAACTGGAGGTCCACTCGATGGACGTCAACGAAAGGAGCGCCGTACTTCTCTCGGATGTTCTTGTCAAAGTCCTCCTCCAAAGCTAGAATCTGGCCTGTATAACGGTGAACGGCGAGGTAGGTGGGCTCGGCAACCGAATCCCAGAATTTCCGAGGTAGTTCCCATCGACGCAGCAAGCGAGAAGAATTGGGTGTGACTTGTAATCCAGCACCGACCTAGCAGAGCATTAGAAGGCATTAAAAAATTCTGTGGCTCGATTGTGCAACTCACCTCTTGAAGTGCCGCCGCAGACTCGAAGATAGTGACCTTGTGTCCTGACAACGAACAAGACACAGCTGCAGCAAGGCCGCTCAACCCAGCTCCAACAACAATGATGTCGAGCGACACGGGGCTCTTCAGGTGGCTCGGGACAGTCTCTGTTGGGTTATTCATGCTGGTTTATCGTATAAGAGAGCTCGATACGCAACAAATAAGTTAGCGTCAATTGGACGAAGGGCCCGGGGCCATAATGGGCGACTTGGTAGATGTATATCGCAAGGAGCCCGCATGCTTCTTCTAAGCAAAGCGGATGCTTAGGTCAAGGCTCGGATGGCGCCGTCAATTCTATCCCGCTGCACCCCAACTTCCCCAAGGCAGATCGTTCATACGGCGAATCTGGGGTCCGGGGTTCCGAGTTCTTGCACCCTGGTTCCAGTATTGGCCCGAACTACTCGGGAATTCCGAGCCCCCGGCCGTCGACCCCGCCAACATGGCTCGGGAGGATACAAATTGGGAAACCCTGAGCTCGGCTATTCAACTCGGCTTTTGGGTTCGCTCTTAATAAGGTAAAGCGTCATTTGACACGACATGATTAGGCAGGGTTGGAAGACAATGAAGAGGGGAGACGGCACAAGGTCTACAATTGCAAATTAACTACTCTTCACACAACCACGACGATTAGCACGCCCTGTTTCATCTCAATCAAGCATATCGGCCACTATTTCCACCATGAGTCCCAAAGGTCCTTTCCGGCTCATGACTGTCAATACGGCCCCGGAGCGAGCCAAGCGCGTTATTGGTGCCATGGTAGAAGACCTCAAAGAAAGGTACACAATTGACTATGTTGTCAACTCCGAAAGTAAGTCTTGTACACCTGGGTTTTTCTTTCTTCTTTTCTGGAAAAGGGACAAGACTAATCAACTTTCGGTCAGAAATCGAAGACGTTCGCTCTTTAGTCCAGGAGCACCGCCCTGATGTTTTGGTAGGTTAAGAGGCTCGTTTTGAAGATGCGGGTCGAATGTTGACATTCTCCAGTTCACAGCTTCCATGTGGACACCAGAACAGAGCAAGGAAATCGAGGCCACCGCTAGAGAGATTGTTCCAGACATCAAGTTCCATGCAATTCCATATGGTCTTCAGGTGGCAAAGGGTCCAGAGGCTATTGTGGAATATCTCACTGATCGAGTCCCAACACTACTAGATAGTTGAGCATATACATGCAAGACATAGATGGAAGGGTGGTTTGTATAGGGACAAACACCTTGAACTGGTAGACATACATACCAAAAGATGCCACATAAGCTGGGTAAAGTTCTCATCGAATCTAAGCCTTGACTTTTAAACCCAAGACGCGGTAGCTTATTGTGAATAAGTGCCAACCCTGAATCTATGTGTAATCATCATGCTGTTAGCAAGTAAGAGACACGTCAGTATGGCGGCCATGGGCACCCTTGTATGACATGAGGCGAGTCTGCTATATCGCCATCATCTTGAGATCGACATATCCCACACCTGAACCAATGTATAAAGTACAGAGATACGTGGCAAATAAGGTCTATTCTAAACATTGTCTTCAAACCTTTGCGCTGCCTTCTATGTTGATTCCGAGACTAGGCTTCATTCTTGAAGGTATTTACTAAAGTGCCTATATGAGGCAGAATCTCAACTGAAAACTCATCTCCATCGCTAATTGTGACCTTTGGCTTGCGTCCAATACCCACTCCCGCAGGTGTACCGGTAAGAATTACTGTACCGGGTGGGAGTGTAGTACCCTGGGAGAGAAAGCTCACTAGGGTAGGAATATCGAAGATCAGATCACTATTCGATGGTTATCAGAAAGGTTCTCGTCGCAACGGTCTTTAGGCTCGAGACTGGAAACTTACTCAACTCCGCTGTCCTGTAGGATCTGGCCACCCTTCAAGCCGCGGATGTGAAATGTGGAATGATCAGGCACAAGGGCCTTCGAGACCAGAGTAGGTCCCAGTGGGCATGATCCATCGAAGCCTTTGGAGAAGCACCACTGGGATTGAGCAAACTGGCTGGTACGACTGGAGATATCGTTGGCTGCTGTATAACCCAGTACGTAATCCATCGCCTCATCTTTGGTGACGTTTTTAGCTGACTTGCCTATGACGACCACTAACTCGGCCTCGTAGTCGCCGCAGTCATCTATATGTGTCAATTTAGGTAAATGAGTGACAGAAGGCCAAGGGTCTCCTATCGAGGTGCTAGGCTTTCTAGTAGTATAGGTTAGGGCGCTATCTATGTAGTCTTCCTCGCTGGGTGTACTGACAGAAAGACGGTAGGTAGCGTCGGGAGATCCAGGCCAACTTCAGCAGCGTGATGCTTGTACTGTATGGCACAAGCGCGTGTTAGCCGACTCTGAAGCGTGGATAGCAGAGGTTTTGTCTCACATTCAACCCAATGCATCTAATCGTGCCAACCTCACTACTAGCCAAAGGTGAAAGAAGGCGGCTTATGGTTGCTGTATCGCCCGTTCTTTGGCCAGGGTCCAAGACAGAGCGGCCAGAAAAGACATGAACCCTCACCTCATGGTTCTGATGGAGCGCGATACCAACGTCAATCTCGTCTTGTTCTGGCTGACCAATAAGGATCTTGACGGGGTCCGCGGTTGAAATGAAACGCACGAGGCCTATTCATCGTATCAGGTCTGGTGAAAGTAAAAGTGGTTGAATCGAAACATACGTGAAAACGGGCGCATTGCCATGATGAGAGATTTGAGGTCGAGAGATCTGTCTGAGGAGCTGTAGACAAGTAAGAACTACGCTTCATATATAATAAACGCCTATTCTACTTGGCAACTAAATCCCTTACCAAGGCCTGTTATCTACTTTTGAGGCACCTTGCTTAAATATATCTTTGGCCCTCCCTGTAACCTTCAGCACCATTCGGAAACCCACTTTCGCTAGCCCCCTCATTGCCGACTTCGGCCTCCCCCGCCAACTCGGAAGCGGCTTCATGGTCTAGGAATTGCCGGGGCCCAGTCCGACAATTCTTACGCCACTACAGCAATCGTGCCACTTGTGCAGTCAATCAAGAAAACGATCTCAAGCGGAACAACTGAGTACATAATCACCCGCGGCTCTGGATAAGAGTCATTGTTATCTCTCAAATTATATTCCGATAGTAGCCGAATCTACCGCCCAAACGGCATTTGTTGCACCCATTCCTCAATACCATCAAGTATCTCAGATCCTGTTGAGCAGCCATGACATCGGACGAGGGTAGCGAAGTTGCGGCCTATCGCCAATTCCTCCCTGACCTCACTACACCGAGGTTCACCGGCATGAAGAAACAGAATGCGCAAGAATATGCCGAAACCTTCAAAAAGAAGGGAAACCCGCCTTGGCTTCACGGCTTGTACAAGCACTGGCTCAGTTTACTCGAAGAGCCGTTCAAAGGAGTTACCAACGACGGTAAGCTCTAATACTATGTAAACGCACGGGCGCTTAACAATTGTCTGACCAATCTTCAGGTCATGTCCGGCCTGAGCTCTTCAACTTGCAGGATGAACAGGTTCCTATCCTTGATATCACCAGCGCTGCCAATGCTGTTGTTGAGGCATGCACCAAGGAGCAGCTTTCTCGAATGATCTATCATGTTGATTCACCTGAATGGCGAACATGGTCAAACCCCGAGTTCTTGCTTAGCAACAAGGGCATTCGATTGGACGAAGTCAGCAACAGTCTCCGCGATCTAGTCATGGGAGTTTTAAAGGCGACATTATCCACGAGAGGATATGATAAGGCGGTTGGTGCGATGCGAGTAAATGGATTCCTTGGAGACTTGGTCGAGTCTTCTGCGATAATGAACGAATTCTCGTACAACTTCGTGCTCTTCGGTATGCCTTCAACCCACCGACCTTGGGGTTTCTCATTCTACGGACATCATCTTTGCCTCAATATCTTTCTATACAAGACTCAGATAGTCATATCGCCTTGGTTCACAGGGGCTGAACCAAACTTGATCGACGCTGGCCCGTACAAGGGCACAAGGATCTTAGAGATTGAGGAGCGTTTAGGGTTAGAGCTGATGCAAAGTCTCGACGCCACACAGCAAGGGCAGGCCCAAATCTACAAAGACATGCACGATAAAGCGATGCCTCATGGTCGATGGAACCACGACGATCAAAGACATCTATGTGGCGCGTACCGGGATAATCGTGTCGTTCCTTACGAAGGAATTCTAGTTTCGGACATGGATGATACGCAGAAATCGCTTGTGGAAAGAGTATTCGAGCAGTATCTCCTCTACCTGCCCGACAAGGCCCGAGAGATTCGTCTTGACAATATTCGTCATTGGTTTCACGAAACATACTTCTGCTGGATTGGAGGCTTCGGTGATCAAGACCCGTTTTATTATCGATTACAAAGTCCTGTAGTGATAGTTGAGTTTGATCATCATTCCGGAGTTTTTCTGACCAACAGTGAACCTGCCAAGTTCCACATCCATACCCTTCTGCGCACGCCAAATGGGGGCGATTATGGCATGGCTCTTCGGGCATTGATTCCTGGCAAGGAACAAGGATTTTTGTGGGAGGAGAATGCCTGAATGCTGCTGGCACGGTCCCAGGAAGCGACGAACTTGTAGATAAGCAGCGTAGAATAGCTCAATCGAGTTCGACGGTGTGATCAAGACTTTTATACAGTTCATCAAATACAGTCGTCATTTCGCCGAGTGGAAAATCCAGGAATTCGAAGCCACTCAACCCGAACTATAAAGAATGATGAGCAAATGTCCGACGTGAAGACTACACGTTACCCGAATCAAAGCGGCGACTTACATCTAAGGAGGGCCATGGACCGGGTGTAGGAGCTTGCTGCACATTCTCCAGTGACGTAGCATCTTGCCCCATGATGTTTTCGGACGTGCCATTGGGCGCAGAGTTGAGCTCTCGCACAAAGTGTCGGATGACCTCTGCAGCATTTCGTGCCACTATCGACTCATCCATGACTTCGAGGATCTCAATGGCGGTCTCTATTAAGGCCAGGTTGCTTGTGGTCGAACGTTCCTTTGTTCGCGACTCATAGAGGAGGAGAACCGAGGCTGCAATAGTGATGTATGTCGTGTTATACCACCTGGCATCACTCTGTAAGCGTTTATCCTGTGTATAAATGACTCAGCAGCTTACCATGTCCGAAAGTATGTGTGAACCTTGTAAGCTTCGTAAACAATCTCAATAGTCTTCTGAGCAGAAGAGATGCACTTTTCGACCGCTGCCATCAACTCGTATGGCGGTTGGCTAGAATCTCGCGCACACTGAGTGACAAACGGTCGAAATAGAAGCATTCTTACGTTATGATATCCTGTAATAGTTCAGTCAGGTCGATGCCGTAAGAAGGCGGCTGGTATCACTCACTAAGATCAAGCACAAGCCTTTGCTTTCGTCGCCAGTCGGGATCTCTCAGAGAAGCACCTCGCCGTTGAGGCAGAGAGTTGACCCAATCGTCCATCTCGCGCTCAATCTCACATGCGAGGCCAATGGTCTCGAGAGTTGGTAGCTGAGAGTGATAGATTCCGATTGACACCTTGCGCATAATGCGACCGAACTGTACCATGGCGGAGATGATGGCGTACTCGGAATCGTCGATCGGGGGCATTGAGCGGTTGTGATATTCGTCTTGCCCCAGCGTATCAGGTCGGCCGAGGAGAAAGCTCATCTCACTATATTTACATGAGTCAGTTATTGAAAAGATCCCCAAAGGGACAGGCACGGCACGTACATTTCCAATGAATAGATACCCCTGTTTTATTCATTCTGTCAGAACTTGTCCGAGGTTTGAGGAGGGACTTCTTTCGGGACTAACCACCAAATTCTTGACATGTTGATGCAATTCTTTGCATTCGGACTGGGTGTTTCACGATTCATCCCCGCAGCTAGACAGGAACGTATTGCCCAGCCCAGATACATGTACGCGACTACTCCGTGGTCAGCATGTTGTATCCATATTTCATTATAGTGAACAGTCTTTGCTCACGGTTTGGATTAAGTTCGTTTTGGCATATCTTTGCCTGAGCACAGAATCCAAGTCAGCTTTTCCATCCACAATGTACATGTATGTCGACTTACCATAACGTAGAAGCACTGTATCGTCTCCATCTTACTGCTAAACTGGATTTCGTCTAGAAGCGTCTGAGCCTCGGCAAAGAGCTTCCGGCTCCATTGAAAGCGGTTGAGGCCATCCAGGCTGCTCTCGTTCCATGTCCGAGTCAACGCACCCAAGGACAAGACACTCAAATACAAAGCGATGAAGTGCACATCGCTGCAGTTGGTACCACGCCAAAGCTCATCGGCGCGTGATAGAAAGTCTTCTTTGTCGATTATCGGATGGACGTAGTGAATTCCTCCGAAGTACCCTTCAATGAAGGTATTTGCGCGCTTCGAGTAGAAACCGTTGGCGGCGAGAGAAGCAGTCAGGTCTGAGGTAAAGTTTCGCCTCGAAACGAAACTCGGGTTATGCAACACCGACACAAGTGAGAACGACTTACGCTCAGCCGGATCAGAGAGAGTTGTGCGTTGCTCTCGGAGTCTTTGTAGGCTGCCCAAGAAGGACATTGAAGAGGTGTTGCCGTGGTACTCGATGCCATTGGTGTGCTGGTTCACTTCGGCGATCTCACTCTCTTCGCTGGGCGATATCGCTAGAGCCTGTGATCCGTCGCCAATCGACATGGGCGGCAGTCTAGTTCTTGCTGATATTGGGGATTGAAGCCCAGCCAGATCTGGTTGGGGAGTCTGGGAGATAGGCGTGGGAGACTTTCCGGTGGGTTGAAGCCGGGGACTCAGTTCTTGGACCCGAAGGTTCGGTTGTCCAGCGGCGTTACTGGCATCGCTTTGAGATTATCCTCAGCTTGAAGCTCACTTAAGAATGGAAGCATATACATACCTTAAAAGCGATGCTCGATCATTTGACACCCGATAACCTCTGCCATACTTGCATTCAGCTCCGCTCCCTACATGTCTTGTGTCAGTTTCAGATACAGTAGAGGTCCGGCTTAGGTGATAACATACGCTTGCAGTGGCTGCAGGGTTGCGCTTCAGAGCACTTGTACTTCTTAAGTCGACACCTCTCACAGGCAAGGACTGCGCGTGGATGCCGGCGTCTCTTGGCCGCTGGTGCGGATGCGTCATTCGCTGGTCCCATCTCCATGTCTACCGAGGGCGAGGCTGAGGCTGAGGCTGGGCGGCGCCGAGTCAATGACATGAGTGCCCTGAGTTGACGACGCGACGTGGCGTGACGTGACGTGACGTGAAGCAGCTACCAACCTAAAGTAGAGGGAAGATGATAGAGTGAAGGAAATTTTACCCCGGAAATTTGAAGCGGCAATGGCAACATCCGCTAGCAGTATCCGAGTGTGGGTTGCCACACTCTAGAGTGCGGGGGAACTTGGGGGCGTTCTAACGGAGGATGCCCTGAAGCGGCACCCTTAGACCTCCACCTGTTGTACCTAATGAATCGACCAGAGCACCCATGTTGCATTGAAGCATAGGAAAAACTGGGTTTTTTGTCTACCACATTTAACCTGTTCACGATCAAGATTTAATTTACTCGGAAGGTATTTTTACTGCATAGATTACGCCCAAGGGAACCTTTCCAGAAGTATTGCACTCAATTACATCTACTTAGCCCCGTGCAACACCCAGCTTCTCAAATACAGTTCCAAGTTTCGACTCGTCCAGAGCAGGAGCTTCATTAGGAAGCACAAAGCTTTGACAGGATGCGCCAGCCTGATGTATCACCTCCTCTATACCTTGTCCATCTGTAAAGGACCATAGACGAACATATCTCGACCCAAATTCAAGCTTGAAAGACTGTCCTGCCGCAATCATGACTGTCTCGCCCTCGTGAACAGTTACCCATTCCGTATGTCCCTTGAGATTTACGCGAAGAGCACCTTCTTGCACGCATAGGCAATGGTCAACTGATGGAAAGGCCACGTAATCCGCAAACACAGAGGAGCTGTATGAACTGGATGACTCGATGCTCGAGATGGCAAATTTGCCCCCGCTCTCTTTGGTGGTGATGAAGGGGCGCGACATGACCCCGCCAGCCATCCAACGGGGTCCAGTGTTGGCTCGAAGGAAATACGGCTTCAACTCGCCTGGCGGGAGGACGTTTTCGCTTTCTTCCCATTCACCTAAAGCAGGTGGCTCATAGTCTCTGACGAAATGCACGTCAAAATCTTTGGGTGCCGACATGACTTTGGGTATTACGTGCGATTTCAGATCGCGGTCATCATGCTCTGGTACCACGAGACCTTCAAACGGTTCTCCGATATATCGGAAGAAGTCAATCCAGTCGCCTGGCACAACTAGACCCAAAGTTTCTGTATGAGGACCAAGCAATTCTGGATTGTGAATAATATTCTGTAACTCTATCAGTTTATCTGAAGACGTCTCGACATGAGGTAGACAAGCTTACGGGAGGCACATAGGCGAAATCTCCAGGGCCCATTACACGACATTTATCGCCATTCCAGAGCTTCAAGAAGCCTTTTGTCACCATAAAGATGTCATGGGCTTCTTTGTGGTAGTGAAAGCCCGGTGCATCAGAGAGAACAGCACCGCTTTGGAAGACTGACATTCGACCATCGGTCTGCTTGGCCGAAGTAAGAATACGGAATGTGCCTTTACTGCCAGGTATGGAAACACGCTCTCCCTCAAGCTGCGGGATGATGTAGCTGGAGCGCGACGGCGGTGGCGTTGTGTGAATGGGAATGGGCATCTTGGAGGTTGTGCTGGTGTTGGAGTTGTTGACAATACTGGTACGACGTAGCCAAGTCTTTAGTATTGATGAGATCGAGGTTATATGATAGACTCTGGGCTTTCCATGAGGTCACGGATTTCAACAGAGGATCTCGGCAGTACGGTAATAGACGATACAGTACTGACAGTACTGTACTGTACAGTATTAGGCTCGGCACTCGCCGTCTCATGGCCCGGGAGGTGGGACTCGGGAATTCCGAGGATGCGGGGTAGCTCGGAATGCGAGTACCACAAGGATCATCACTCTAACAATGGGTTAGAAGGGGGCTTGCACATCAAGAATATGGACAGCATATTTGAGGTACAGGACGATTGACCACCAGCAGTACCTCCAGAGGTAATAGGGCGCACAACATGGCTGGTCCGAGTCAATTTAACGTTATTTACAAAGTTGCCCAAGGCAGTCACATCGACACGGCCGTATTCTTACCGCAAAACCATCGAGCATCATGTCCAATCCGTGAGTATTGCATCTTGTGCTTCTTGTCTATTGAAAGATCTAATTAGCCTGCAGTCATCAACATCCATGGTGGGGCTTTCATGCTAGGCGCATCAGAAATGGTCAATCAGGATCAGATCAAGGATTGCCTAGACCGAGGCTGGATTGTAGTCGTTCCTAACCATCGGCTCTGTCCGCAAGTTAACCTGCTTGAGGGCCCAGTGCAAGATTGTAGAGATCTTCTCGCATGGATATATGACCATGGGCTGGAACGTTCTATTCACCAAAACTCACATCTACATACCTGCGACCTTGAACGCGTTTTCGCTTTTGGGACATCATCTGGGGGCCATCTGGCCTTGTCTTTGGTATGTCCGCCAATCCAGTATTGGAAAAAAGCTCAGATATTGACGAAAGGTTTTCTTTCTCAAGGGTTATGGAGTCCCCCGTCCAGTTGCTGGAATCTTGGACTTTTATGGGCCTTGCCGCTTCGATGACTCGTTTTGGACATCACCTCTCCCGCACGTCGCTGCCAAACTGCCTCCAAATATGAGTACAGACTTCCTCAATCGTGTATTTGCAGAAACACCAGTCCCGGTTCGCGGTGGAGTATCTCTCGAAGGCCAGGCCGGTCCAGCTGGGCCCAATTTCGATGACCCGCGGCAGGCTTTTGCCTTGACACAAATCGCCAACGGCAAAGTTATGGATGCCGTCTTTCCCCCCCGAGATTGGCAAAAGGTCGATCCGGTTCTGAACATTAACTCTCAGTTTCCTCCAACATTCATCGTCCATGGGCTGGCGGATACGATGGTGCCCATCTCGTTGAGCAGGGCTTTGCTCCAGGAACTGAAGAAACATGACGTACGATGTCATCTGTTGGAAATTCCAGATGAAGAACATACTTTTGCGGCTGGAATGAAAGTTGGTTCACAGACCTGGGATCTACAAAGGCAAGGCTTTGACTTCCTTGAGAGCTTAGTATAGAGTTAATGACAATCACCATCGTGTATTTCGTTGATGCGATCAGGTTATGAATCTCCATTCACCCCGGCAGGGGAGCAAGATTATGTCCCATGACTGTCTGAGAGACTTGGGAACTCGCATGGTGGAAAAGATCCGTTGACGTTGTCTCCTATTTAACTATTGCTTTGGCCTCAAATAAGGTATGAGGGCCTGCCTTTAACCTTTGCAAAGAACACATTTGTTGATATTGTCCCACCTTACAAGATTGACAGACACTGAGTTATTAGTACTAATTGCATACATATGGAGATCCCTTACACCAGCACCTTTCCTATCCGTACGTTATAGGTTGTAGAAACACTAGCACAAAATACTTCGTAGCCTCTAAACCCATCGGTGCAGATCCAAATTTAAATCTAATGGTGCTGTATCGAGCGTATTTGCAAGCTCTAAGGCTGATGCTATCGGCCAGTCCCAAACGTTCCATTGGAGCTGCTCAAGATCCGGTGGCGCTTGTAGGTCCGAGAAGATCTTCTTGCGCAGCAGGTCTAACACATCCGCACATTGACCAATATGATTCCCAATATCATCTGTGTGTCTGTGAAACTGCCGTAGCGTTACAATGCACGACTGGATGAGGTTCTCGTCTTGATCAACTGTAACAGGGTATCCCTTCCAACCCGCGAAGAGAATCGTTAAGCCTGCTTGCCAAAGCATGTGTATTCCATTGGGGTATAGAAGGGTGACAAGCAAACTCTCTGGCCAGTTACCCGCCATGGTGGGACTTGTTGCAGCATTGGCTCCCAGCATATCTAAGCCGGAGGATAATAACTCAACAAGGTTAGCAGAGGCCTGCCCGCACGCTTTGAGCGATGAAAGGAATTGGGAGTCGGCAGTTGTGAACGATAGAGCCGGTCGATGTATATGAATCGTAGCAACACAGTGGGCAACTCTCAAGAATATCGACTCTAAGGACTTATTGGTCGCTGGTGTAGCCAGTTCAGGATCAATCTCGGGTTCAAGCACAACTCGCTCCCACATATTAAGCTCAGCCTGTAGACGTGCAATCTTGGCTACACCCCCACGGCGTCGAGTTGTTGTGTAGAGATCTTCGAGGGTACGGCCAATGATACGAGCAAGTTTGAATAGACTGATGGCTGTGTCTACTTGTGATCGTTCTCCTGGTAAAGGGAACTCGACGTGAGTTCGCGATAGCAGGTCATGGTCGACGCTCGTTGGGAGGTCGGTGTCGACATCTTGATCGCGGATCAGGCGGGGCATCCCGTGATAGGCGCTTGAGAATCTGAGAATCAAGTTAATAATCGCGGAACAGAACAAAGATTGAGGTTTTTGACCTACGCGTCCAAGGAGTACTGGCACCACCATGCCCGTCTTCTCAGTTCTGTCTCAAGAGGATCAAACTTGAATCGATCAGAATGCCGATGGAGTCCCAGAGTCTGAGCCAATCGAGTGGCTACGCCTGATATATGAGATGCTGTCGAGTAACGTCCAGATAATTGAAGATATATCTGTGTGATGACAAGACCCTGCAAGCTTCGTAGACATGGCTGACCAATGACTCTGTCTAAAAGACTTGCGGATATCATGTAGAAACTTTCAGAGACGCATAAAAAGTGATCATGCTGCTGTATACAATCTCCTTTCTGTCCAATCATCCCCAATGCAAGAAGGCCAATCGTTTGGTAGAGAATGACAACATCAGAGCCTGTGGTCTGGTAAGAGCCAAGCAGCTTTTGAATGGCGTCTATAGTCGATGATTTGTGAACAATGGGATATAATGGCGTCCAGCGGTCTATGGTCGCTTCCACAATTTGGATAGTGCTAGGCGGAAGTTGAGCGATGATATCCGATACTGGTGAGCCAGAGCTATGGACGGAAGCTCCCCAGGGACTATGTAGGTATAACCCATATGCACAACTAGGGAGTGCATCTTTGTGCATTTGCAGGAGCTGAAGCTGTTGTTCGGCTTGGCTGATAAAGTGGACGCCAGTAGTAGAACCACCAAACATGGATGCTTGTCGATCATCGGCTACAAGTCGACCCATATGACCGATGACAGGCTCCTTCGCTAGATTGTGAGAAACAGACTGGGAAGTGACTGGTGCAGTGCTCATTTGATGGTTGGAAGAGCTGGGCACAGCAGGTATCGCTGTCCCTTGGGCAGTCTGATGAAAAGTCAACGGCCGGGAGGCGATGGTGCTTGTCGGGGAGATCGGGACTGCTGCATTTTGCGGGAGAAAGCCAGTGTTTGAAGCATGTTGGGGGTTATCTAATGGTGTTTCGCGGCGTTGCTCAATGCCCTCAGCTTCGTAGAAACTATGATGTGTTAGGAAGCGACTGGGTACTCATAGTGAAGAAGGCTTCTTACCTTTTACGCTTCCTGTTTCTCTTCAACTTGGCGGTCGTAACACAAACAACATTAGCTTGAAGACAGGGTAAGCACTGAGGGAAGGGGTCAGCAACACTTGAGCAAGGACATTGTGCATCTTGCTTACATCATTGTCTTGGCCGTGGCATCGGATCTTCCTCCTAAGAGCTGCATTAGTGGGGAACGCTAGATGCGAATTAGAGTATCGGTGTTGAGATAGGTATATCTAGTATGGGCTGCTTGCAGGTATGACATACCGTCGACAACGATCACTGCGTGGCTATTGTTAGTAAAAGGTCTCTCGGGAAGTAGTGTTTATTGTGATCATCTGTGCTAACATACCATACTTGGCCTGGAACTCTTCCACTTGTTGAGCTCGAGGGGGCCTCGTTAATAGTTGAGGCCATTATAAAGGTTATGAAGATCCATTTGTACTGGCCAAAAATGACGAAAAGTTGTTCCACTGGCACGTGCGGGGTCAACTAAGCGAGATCGGGGTTGTGCAAGCAAAAAACGCCCTAACCTTCCTGAACAGTTTGTCACTTAGATCAAGATTCTAAAAAGACGATGCACCAAGTTTATGCACAATAGAAACTATAGTTTGCAGAGCGAGGTTTTGTAGCAGAAATTAGTTCATATCCACGCTACTTTAGCATCTGATAATAACTAGGTCCATTACTTAACTGTGTGGGCCTTGGGATGATCCTTGAAATTTGGGAAAACTATGTATATTGTAGTTGTTGAAGCTAATCTTTCAAATCCTCTGCTAGGTACATGTTGTCTTTATATCGCCCAAACCCTCTGAATCGTTGCTAGAGATAGAGCCAAGGCCAGTGTCTGGACTCTCTAGTAGGCATAAAGTGCAACAGCCTCATTCTCCGACTCAAGAATCTTGCGGTTGTCCCTCTTCAACCAGAATCTCATAGCCCAAGCACACATGATGCTAGTGACAGCAAAAGCTACCATAGTTGAGAATCCCATCAGATACTCAGGGCCATCTGACGAGGGCCAAAGGTAGGCACAGTAGATGTAAGCTAAGTTTGCTGTAACATTGACCAGAGCATACGCAACCGACTTCTTCTCAGGGGTCTGGGAGAGGGTATTGCTGACCCAGCCGAGAATGACAGAGCCAACCGAGTAGGCACCGGTAGCATAGAAGAAGGTCGCTGTATATCGCACTGCTACGTTGGTTGTCGCACATGACATAATGAAGCCAATGACGGCCACAGAGAGGCCTGCGGTGATATGCCAGGTGCGCTCATTGAAGCGACCAGACGACCATGCGAATGGAATACCGAGAATTCCAGACACAAAGTATGGGGGTGCAGTGAGAAGAAGGGCTGTGGTGGACTTGAAGCCCATGGCACGGACGATGGTTGGGAAGAAGTTGTTGAAAGAGCAGGCACTACGATTTAATTAGCATGATTGATCAATACTCGACTGCGCAACATCACAAACCTGATATGAAGGTTCTGCATGAGGCAGAAAAGCCAAGTTCGGGGGTCCTTGCAAGCTTGCTTGAGGCCTTCCCAGGTTGTGCCTCGAACCTGCTGGCCCACGGTATCGCGACTGATTCGCTTGATGCAAAGCTCGCGCTCTTCCGGAGTGAGCCATCGAGTCTCCGAAGGGTCATCGGGTAACAAGAAGAAGCCAAAGACTGCGACAAGAGCGGTGACGGAACCTTCAATGATGAAAAGCCTGTAAATCTTCCGATTAGTAACCAAATTTAGAGGATCTCTCGGAGAAAATCCACATACCACTGCCAACCAGCAATTCCCTTGACTTGGTCAAGCGTAGAGAATGTGGCTGCCGCAATAAGTCCCGAACATCCAGTGCTAACAACTTGGCCAGTGTATAGCAGCGAGATGCGTGTAGCGAGCTCCTTTCGTGTGTAGTAGATCGATAGTAGATACAGAGCGCCAGGGTAGAATGGCTATGGTGATAGAGTTAGCACCGCTAGGTCGGGAATAAAGACTGCTATGACTTACAGCCTCGACGAAGCCCAAGAAAAATCGACAAGCAACCAGGCCTGAGTAGTTCTTAACAGCGGCAGTACTGGCTGATACTCCGGCCCAGCCAATCATGCAGCAAGATAGGTAGATAGAAGGCCGGGTTCGTGTCATGAACATGTTCGAGGGAACTGAAGTTAATGAGGTCAGTCTCAATGGCTATGGAATTGGATCCGTAGAGCATACTTTGCATCAAGAGATAACCAACGAACAGAATCGAGATAGCGGTATTGTACTGGACGCCTTTGAGGTTCAGGTCTTTTTCGAGGGTGTTCAGTCGGGCTTGGGGTAGAGCGTTTCGATCGAGGTAGTTAAGGAAGTACATGGCCCAGAGGATAGGCTTGTTCAATTAGCAGTTGCGCATGAAAACAACGGTGATGCTTGGGGTCAAGTCTTACCATGATCATTCTATCGAGCTTGCGAACCAAGGCAATCTCAGCAGGGTCTGTCTTGCTTGCAGCACCGGAGTAGTCTCCACGGAGATCTTCGGCTCCGTTTTGCTCGAGCACCTTTTCATCGTGGACAGTATCGAAGCCATTGATAGGCTTCATGTCCTTTGAAGAGGCGGACATTCTCGGCTCATCAGGAGCAGTCATAGCTTCGTTAGAGAGTTTGTAGAAGAATTGCCGAGGGTATACTTTATTGCGAGTAGACAAACCAAAATCTTGGACTAAAGCCTAGAGAGCATGAGAATGGATGCCAAAAAGAGAGTCGTATTCACATTCTTATATACTCTCTCGAGCCGGCGTCTGGCCCAAGCCATCAAGCTTAACCATCCGGCTACATACCCCATGGAGAAGCATTGGTTGTGGGGAGAATGCGGAGAAGCGCAAAGGCAAACCGTTGGACAATTGATCTATGTTGATCATGGGTTAGACTTTTACGCCGCTATCCCGCTATTCCGTTATCCCGCTTGCCCGATTCATGCTTATCCCGCTCTAAGCGAGCCCAACGCCGTATTCCGTGCTCCACAATCCTTGAAAATCAGACAACAGGATCGGAATATGAATAATGATTGGTATGTTCCAGTGGATGATGGATCTTGGTTGCCGGTCTTGCGGTGGACCTGTCATGATGAACGAGTGCATACATAAACCTCGACGTCCTTTCGCATGAGACCCTGGATCCATACTTGTTTCTACTTAGCCTCGAAGTCTCTTGGCACCTTCTCAACACGCAACAATGGCAGCTACTACCGTTCATGATACTACTCTGTTCAGAGACACTTTTGGAACGGAGGAGATTCGAGAGTGCTTCTCTGAACGATCATATGTATCCAAATTGATTGAGGCAGAATGCGCCCTGGCGCAAGCAGAGGAAGACCAAGGCGTGATTCCTTCGGGGACTGCCAAAGTCATTCGTGAGCATTCTGATGTATCAAAGATCGACTGGCCTTTGCTCGCAAAGAGGGCAGAGGTTGTGGGTTACCCCATCCTTGGTCTCGTCGAACAAATGGCTTCTTGGGTTCCACACCAACAGTGTAAGTACATGGCTACCATCCGACTTGAAGACTGTGGTCAGCTAACAAGACAAGCTGGGTATATCCATTGGGGTGCTACTACACAAGATATCATGGACTTAGCTTCACAACTGCAGATCAAGGACGGTATCGCAACAGTGGAGCGCCACATCGACGAAACAATAAAGACCCTCGAGTCAATGTCTTCCAAATACCGCGACACACCAATGGCCGGTCGCACACATCTACAACACGCTCTCCCCATCACATTCGGCTACAAATGTGGCGTCTGGCTCTCTGGGCTTCGGCGTCATGCTGAACGTCTGCAACAGATCAAGGAGCGCTGTCTGCTTGTGCAGTTTGGCGGCGCTGCTGGCACCTTGGCTTCGCTGGGTAGCTCAGATAACGGCATCCGAGTACGAAAGAGGCTGGCTGCTATCCTTGGTCTCAAGGATCCTGTTATTACCTGGCATGTCGCGCGAGACACCGTTGCTGAGGTTGTCAACTTTCTAGCATTGGTCGGGGGTTCTTTGGGAAAGATTGCTCTTGATCTGATGATCATGTCGTCTAACGAGCTGAATGAGGTAAGCAATTATTGCTTGTTGTTTCAGTGGGCGTCAACTGACTAGAGAACGATTTCTAGGTTGCTGAGCCTTTCGTGCCTCATCGAGGAGCATCGTCAACAATGCCCCAAAAGCGAAACCCCATCTCGAGCGAGATCATGCTTGCACAATCCAAGATCCTTCGCGCACAAGCAGGGCTGGTGTTGGATGGTATGGTGTCAGACTTTGAACGCGCCTCAGGGCCCTGGCATTTGGAGTGGGCTGCCCTCCCAGTCGCGTTCATCTCAGCTGTCGGCTCCCTTCACCAAGCAAACTTTGCACTGTCGGGGCTGCAGGTCAATTCGGGTGCGATGAAGACTAACCTTGAGTCGACGCGAGGACTCATTGTCGCTGAGGCTGTTATGATGAAACTGGCCGAGTTTGTGGGACGACAGGAGGCTCACGAGATTATCTATGGCGCGTGTGTGTCTGCGGTTGAAGGAGATTTATCCTTGATCGAATCACTACAAAAGATTGAGCAAGTTACACAACATCTATCCACTGAGCAGCTGACGTCATTGGTTGATCCAACACAATACCTCGGTTGCTGTCAATTGATGGTTGATGAACTCTTGGGGTCAGATCCTGCAGGTCTCAAGACGAAAGCAGCCACAAATAGGTCCGGGAGCGGAGTGGCTAATGGAGTTACGAATGGTCACCACTGAAGCACACATTTGGCTGTATGATTAGAGATAAATGGAAGCGCGTTATTATTCATGAATCTTGTATTGAGAAGAACGCGGGATAACGCGACGCGTTCTTCCCAACCAATCGTTTACATCTAAACTAGTTCTCAAAGAGTAAGTCCTAGCGCGTTATGTAATCAATGTGCTGCTGCTACGAGAACGGCTATTGGTCAAGTCTGGTTTAGAGCTAACTAGCATGTGCAACAAGAACACGGGTACTGTGGGAAGCATCTCAGCTGTGTCCTCAGATTGAAAATCTCGTTGCATAGCACTTTAATATAAATCAGGAAAGTAAAGAAGAAATATAAGATTGTCTTAAATCTTAGGACAAGACAAGGTAGTACTACTTTGCATATAGGATAATATACCTATCAGATCTGAAGAGATAGCATATAATTATAATTCTCCTTGTAAATATTTTAATATAGGGTAGTATTAGAGAATCGTGATGTCATAAACGCACCCCGTGATTAACCGCGCACAGCCACATTTACCAGATGCGCCACTATTACCACCCCTCACAAGCCCCAACAGATTAAACAGCTCGGGTAGTAGTTATTCCGGGGCTCTGAGTCCTTTAGAATTTTCGATGCTGTGGGCCTGCCAGATCCTTGATAGTCTCTTCCTCTCAATTCCGCCCAACATATTCACTTATCACCTTATTCCATATTCCCTCTTCTTCGAAAATTCTAGGCTCTCTCTTCTGACTCTGGGTTCTAAAGATTTACGTGTAATGACATTGCTCAAAGATGCGCAAAAACATTAATGACGCGTAGTGCTTGGCGTTCTAAATGTACATGAATGATTCACTATCGTGGGAAAGAACACCAAATAAAACATGGTTGAGCATAAGCAGATAAGTCATTACTGAAGTTATGGAAGAGTATAACCGCCATCAATCACAAGATTCGCACCTATCCCAACAGTTAGACAAAAGTTGACGTGCAAAGTCTGCGCAAACTCACCCGTCATGTAGCTACTCGCATCGCTCGCCAAGTATACGTATGATCCCTTCAGCTCTTGAGGCTCACAAAGCCTTGCTCCCGGGATCATAGTGAACCACTTATCTCGCCACTCCTTTGGGTGCACGTCGAGCATGTCCGTGGCAATAAATCCCTTTCGTCACGTTAATATCGTTGCATTCGAGGGGTCCCAGGATTCATCTTACCGGAGATACGCAATTCACACGTGCGAAATCAGTCCACTCGACAGCAAGACTCTTTGCCAGGTGCACAACTGCTGCTTTGCTAGCATTGTAGGCAGCCTGTTTTTGAGGAACATTGACAAGGATGGCGCTGACGCTGGCTGTAAAGATGATGCTACCCCTTGTCTTTGAGCCCTTCATGACATTTGCAGCGGCTTGGGCTGTCCAGAAAGCTCCGTTGAAGTTGACGTCAAGGATGTTGCGGAACTTGTCTTCCGGGTAGTCTTCAGCAGGGATGTGGTCTGCAATGCCTGCATTGGCTACAACAATGTCGAGGCCACCAAGATCCTTAGAAGCAGTCTGAATGACCTCGTTGACCATGGCTCTATCGGTGACATTGCATTTGTATGTCTTGACTGTTCGACCATTGTTGGCTGAAGAAAGGTCTTGGGACAGCTTTGTCACTTCATCTTCTTTAGTGGATGAGTATGTGAAAGCGACAGATGCACCAGCTTCAAGCAGGCCTCTTACTACTTCGAGACCAATGCCTCGTGAGCCACCAGTAACAAGAGCCGTCTTGCCCTCCAAGGAAAAGTGCGAGAGCACAGGGGCGGAAGGGTTGGGGTGAGGAGCAAGACCCATGGTAGCGAGTGGTAAGGTATTTAGTGGTATCAAACGAGGATCAAGTAGGGGGTGTACAATGGAACATGGAATTGAAACGAAAATGATGAGAGACTTGATGATAGCTGGATGTACTTATGAGCTGTTGGCTGTGCGGGAGATCGGACCCGATAAGAGAAGCATCGAGGGTGACTGTCGTCCGTACTCCACATACCCCCACAGGGTGACATCAGATAATGCATCTACTAGTACCATAGCGGCACACAATGTGCGGTAGTCTGCCAACGGCATTGACCTCCGTGGCCGCAACTAAAATAATCTAGTCGAATCGAAGGTAGGCGAGTTTGCTACGAGCCTACGACATATTGGACGGTGAACTTACGAATGCTAAGTAGAAGGCCAAAAGGTCGCACCGCGGAAATAGGCCAAAACAGCAATGCACTGATCGATGTAAGAATGGAAGTAAACTCTTCTGTGTGCGGGTGATAGTTGTGTATGGCTTTTCCTGATCGAATCCATTGTGACTTTATCATGATATAAGCGAGATCCCAAACACAGGCTTGGGCGAGCGAAACTAGCTAGAGAAACGGCCAGGTTGATGCATGATTGTTGGTCACCCATGTCTTGATGAAAGATTGCCGTTAACTAAACGCTACACTCTAGCTTTAGAATATCATTGAAGATAATCGGAATAGAGTCACAAAAAATGTGCGATCATTACAATTGAACTCGGAATAATATTTTGTCATACATCTCTTATGCTACTACTTGGAAACTCCTTCAATGATCACCTTGAGAGTATTCTCCTGCCCCTGCCTCACCAGCTCAAACGCCTGTTCAGCTTCCGTGAACTTGAAGCGATGTGTGATCAGCTTGCTTGGTTGAATCTTTCCATCTGCAATCAGCTGTACGGCTTGGGGATAGCAGCCAGTAGAATATCGGATTGAACCTTTGATAGTCAAAGCCCGAATACAAGCTGTTGTGATAGGAAAGACAACGTTTTCTCGTCCCATGCCAGCTTGCACAAAAGTGCCTCCCTTCTTCGCAGCAAAGATGCCAGCTTGAATGCAAGGCTCTGCACCAGTGCATTCAAGAACGACATCCGCACCTTCACCAAGGCCGTATTTCTTGACAATCTCCTCGCCAACTGCTCGGGCCGCATCGACAGGATCTGTCCCTTCGACCGGCTTGGTATTTGAGACATGAACACCATCAGCACCAAAGCCTCGGGCAAATTTGGCTCTTGACTCTGAAATGTCAACACCAATGACCTTGCTTGCACCAGAGGCCTTGGCAACAGCCTGACACAGAGCACCAATAGGGCCGCAACCAAAGACAAGAACAGACTGCCCGGCTCTGACATCGGCAACCTTGTTAATCTGAACTGCTACCGCCACGGGTTCCACAAGAGCGCCATCTTCTGCTGACATGTGGTCTGGAATAGGATACACATAGTCGGAAGCAACAGTGTAGTACTTCTGCAGAGTGCCGTCGTGTGGTGGAGTTGCAGCGAAGACAGTATCGGCACAGAGATTATAGTCGCCAGCGCGGCAATAATCGCACCGACGACAAGGGACACCAGGTTCAATAGCGACACGGTCGCCGACCTTGACGTTCTTGACTTTGCTTCCAATCTCCACAACAGTACCAGCGCTTTCATGGCCAAGAACAATTGGGCTTTCAAGAATGAAATCTCCAATGCGGCCTCGCTGCCAGTAATGAACGTCGCTACCACAGATGCCAGTCTGCTCAACGTGCACTCTGACGTCGTGTTGGTCGCGCAACTCAGGCACAGCTCGCTCTTCAAAGCTGACCTGCTTAACGGCCTGAAGGACAAAGGCGTGGTTCTACTATCGTTAGCTTATAAGTCCTAGTTGGGGCTGGGACTGGGACTGGGACTGGGGAACTTACCGTCTCAGACATGGTGAATGTTTGGAAATTAAAATGTGCACTAGTCGGCTACTTTGTGTTTAGACCTAAAGTAAATAGTGAATCGGCAAGGGTTCTTCTGGCCAGAAATCCTGATTAATGTTGAATGTAGATATACGTATCAGAAGCGTCACGGTGAGGAGCTGGGGTGGAGTGGGTTGACAGGGGCCCGATCGGTTCGGGCGACAGACGGCCGTGGTGCATGTTGCGGAGGATAAGAACGCTGGGTTACTGCATGTACAAACAATGTAACACAACAAACACCCACGCAACGAATCGAAGCCAAGCTTGCCATAATGGACGCCGCCTATCACTCTCTTGCTGCACGTCTCCAACAGCAATGGGCCAAAAAACAAGTCGAGGGTGACGGTTCCCGTCTTCTTGTCGCCCTTGCAGGTCCACCGGGATCCGGAAAGACCACCATCGCCCACCGTGTTGCCAAGCTCGTCTCCGCATCTCCAAATGCACCATCCATCATTGTCATATCGGCCGATGGTTTCCATCTTCCCCTCACGACACTACGCTCTTGGCCTAACCCCGCGGAAGCACTCGCCCGTCGCGGGGCCCCGTGGACCTTTGACGGAGCCGCTATTGCAGCATTGGCTCGCAACCTCCGGAACACCGATGAAGCTATCGTATGTCCGACATTTGATCATGCCATCAAAGATCCCGTGAAGGATGGATTGATAGTGGATCGAGATACTCAAATTTGTATTCTGGAGGGAAATTACTTGCTTAGTGATGAGGAGCCCTGGAGGGAAATTGCCGACTTGGTGGATGAGCGATGGTTGATTCAGGTGGACACAGACCTCGCACGGAAGAGAGTCGCCCTCCGACATATTCAGGCGGGAATTGAAGACACGATAGAAGCAGCCTACAAGCGAGTGGACACGAATGATATGGTCAATGGGGATTATGTGGCTACGCGGAGCCAGGGACGCTATGATTTGTTGATTACAAGTGTTGAAGAGAACTAGTTCAATGAATCTCATTTGAAAGAAGTATACGTGCTGGAAAGTCATTTAGTCCTCTCCACCCTGCCTTGTAAAGCTGTACGAGTTCCTATTTCAGACTCGGAGTGGGTCGCCCGTTGTGAGTTCACCAGGATATCGTATACACGTTCAAGATGTGCTGTATATTAACCCGGCTTCTCCTGGCCCACGGTCTAGACCAAACAGACTCTATATACCAGTTTTCTATTCGTCTTTCGGACTCTATCATCAGCCACTGCCAAAATCCTTTATACCATGTCCCAAGTCAGCCAAACCAACGGAGCTCAGGCTAATGGCCACACCAATGGAACCCGTCAATCCATCCGAAACCCAAACCCACCAGTTGAGGACAGCGTCTTCAAGTCGCTGAGACTCGATGGACGTACTGTTATCATCACTGGAGGATGCGGTGGTATTGGCTATGAGATTGCCCGTGGCCTTGCTGAGGCTGGGGCTAATGTTCGTTCATCCCCAACATCATTTCGTGTTGCTTTTCATTGACTAATGGAAATAGTTGGCTCTCTGGTACCACTCTTCAAAGATTTCAGCCAAGATTTCAGCCAAGATCGTTAGCGACTTCGGTGTCAAGGTCGAGACGTACCAGGTCGATGTGCGAGACAATGCTCAAGTCGAGGCCACTGTCGGTCAGGTCGTTCAAGACTTTGGTCGGCTAGATGTCATGGTTGCCAACGCTGGTATTCCCACAAAAGCTGGTGGCTTGGATGACAATATCGAAGACTGGAACAATGTTCGTGCCATTGACTTTGACGGCGCTTACTACTGCGTCCGTGCTGCCGGTCGAGTCTTCCGAGAGCAGAAGCGTGGAGTGGCTATCATCACAGCTAGTATGAGTGGACATGCTGCCAATGTCCCACAAGAGCAGAGCTGCTACAACGCCTGCAAGGCCGGTTGCATTCATCTTGCCAAGAGCTTATCAGTTGAGTGGGCAAAGTGGGGAGGACGTATCAACTCTGTGAGCCCTGGATACATTGACACTGCCATTTCTGGTGACTGTCCGTTTGAGATGAAGGAGGAGTGGTACAGTCTAACTCCCATGAAGCGAGACGCTGATCCTAGGGAGCTAAAGGGCATCTATTTGTATCTTGCTAGTGATGCAAGCTCATATACTACAGGAGCGGATTTTGTGATTGATGGAGGGTACACTGCTCGATAGGGTAGATAGCGAACGGAAAGCAGATGCATTATATTTCTTTTCAGTGAAAAAGCATTCAAGTTCCTAGCTTGAACCTAGAGAATAAACACACTCATCACCAGCACAGACATTGCGTACCAATACCCAAGAATGTGCCTACTCACAAGCGTCTCAGCTGCATTGATTTCTGGCGATGCACTTTCCGACAATGCAGTTTCAAGCGGTCCAGCTTCTTTCGAGGTAGTACTCTCTGACGATACAGTGCTTGCATCAGACTCTTGCGCACTGCTAGTTTTGTGAGAAGCACTCGAGACTGTTTCTTCTTCCGTTGACTCCTCTTCTTCCAGCGAGGGGGTATTCTTCGTTGCACCCGACTTGCTGCATTTCTTGTCCACGAGCTCTTCACGGGGCATCTCTTCTCTACCCTCTACTTCGGAGAATCCATTGACGATTTCTTGTCATAAAGTCAGCTATGCACCTATTAAATAATTATTTTCTTAATACAAACCTTGGCAGAAACGACCCGTTTTGGCGTCCAACACACAAGTTTCATTCCAGCCTTGCCAAACTAAGCCACCATATCTTGACCACCTGTCGGGATCGTCGGGTTCGAATGCCTTCTCGTCGCATTCCTTGGTCACTATGTTAAACCAGCTTCGAATCGAATCATGGCAGGTCTCGGTGCAAACAGAGTCGACCAGTTTGTCATCCTCGATCCATCCTTTAAAACCTGGCAGCATGAACTTTTGGACGTAGTTGTTGCAATCGATGTTGGCTGTCAAAGCCTTGGCGCAAGTTTTTCCAACATTACCGTCTTGGAATTGCTCAGCGTCGTAAATAGTGAAGGCACTGGCACTCATCGAGAGGCCGAGAGCGATAATAAGTCGGGTCATAACCATGACCAATGTTGACCAACCGGAACCTGAACGAGGGACTGCTAGAGATGAAGTTGATGGTCATGGTTGAATTTATAAGGGGACAAGATTAGAAGCCGTGCATTCTACCGCGGCCGATATAAACGGGGCGGTTGAGTCGCCTAATTAAATGAAGTCGTGAATTAATGGTACGAGTAAAGGGACTTTTTGAACGCGCTAAATATGCCAAGTCAGCGCTGGAGGGGCTAATCAGATATTTGCGGATCAAATTCCTGTCTAGTGAGAGACTGTCTGTTGGTTGTTAGGCAAAAATAAAACAAATACGTAAAAACTGCACCGTTTAATTACACCTGCACTTATTTCACCGAGGAACCTCATGATCGTTCCCACTCAAACTTCCTTTTTAGTGTTCTCGTAATATGCTATTAGCGTCATTCGATCTAATTAATTAACCGGCTGTAGTACTCCGTAGTGCTTCGTGAAAACAACCCTCGTTAGGGACGAAACAATGCCCGATATATGTTTTTGTCTTGCGTAGATTAACCCTAACTTTTACAGTTCGCAAGAAATTTCATGCCAATGACGAACGGTGCTGCGAATTTATTCCAGAGGGAATCTGAACATATATAATAGTACTCTGTACGCTAATAAGCTAAAACTTTGAGAGTAAGCACAAGCATGTTAGCAGGGACTCTTCCTAGGTAGGAGACTTTGGACCATTAAGACAAGCGGAAGACCCATACGTGATACATACTGTTGAATGCTTTCCTTCCCAAAATGCCCTAGACACCATAGGGCCTGAGTCTCTAGTCGACACAGCTATTAAAATCCTTGAACTCAGCCCTTTTTTTAGGCTCGGAAGGTTCTGTGGCAACTGAGCCACAGCGTTGTGGTTTGAATCAATTCCCATATAATCAACTACGCGTTCCGGTATCTGCTCAAGACTACTTAACGTTACTGTGGGCCACAAATAAGGTACAAGAGTCTGCCTTCAGCCTTTGCAAAGAACCCGTTCAATCTCCCCAAGACGAACATTCCTACCATAAGAATTAAACATTTGTCTACTGACTATCTAGAGCCTCAAGCTGATCTAACCCAAACTTGGCAAGGTGAACAAACTGAGACGCCTCCAACGCCTCAGCAAACTTCTCCTTGTCCTTTCCGTTACCATCGAGCCCGTAATTGAGACCAAATCTACCCACAAAGTTGTCATAGGTGGTCTCAGGCTTGTCGCGGCACAATCCACACATCAAGCCTTTCAAGCCCTCAAATGTGAACCCTGTGCGGGGAAAGACCTTGGTGACAGCTTTGTACTCATCCAGTGTGATGAGCTTTGGTTGATCAGGGCCCAGAGCAAGCGCTGGGCCCATGAACTCGGCTACAACCGCAAGGTGAGTGACCGCTACCTCTGGTGCGGCGTGAACAGCAATTGAAGGCGTCGTATGCAAGGCAATCGCATCCCAGGTACGTTGAAGTCGAGCCTCGTCCCACTTCTGTCCTTCTCTGGTATCGTTCTTGCTCAGGAAATCCTTGGCAGCGTTCGCGCCGTCAACCTCAAATCGCTTGTCGTTGGAGAGAAGTTCCTTTGTCTTAGCCCAGCCAAGATCGTGTAGAATGGAGGCGACGACGACGAGCTCTCGGTCAACGTTGCTGAAGTGGGGAACCTTTTGGGCAATGATCAAACCCCAGCAGGCCGTTCGGAGAGTGTGGTTATACACCATGGGGTCACAGTGTTCTTTGGCATATTGCGAAGCTTGTAGGATGACCTTTGATTGAGATAGGCTGATACCCAATTCGAGGAGGTCAGGCAGGGTATGGGGAGTGGTGTCTGACGACATGGTTGAGATGATGAGATAAGAATATCTTGGTGGATTGTTCAAGTGTGTAGAACGCAGCTAGAGATTGTGGGATGATGAGATGTCTTTATACTCAATAGAAGCCCGTTCATCCGGAAAGAGACAAAGATATTGTTAAGCTTTTTGAATTATTCATACACTATTGACAATTCATGTCAGCCTCGCTAGTGTTGCAGATGTAAGTTGGTTGCCGCACGGAGCAAAAATTCATCCGACTCAAATTTCAAGATGCTTGGGGGCGATGAGCCTCCATCTGACCGAGTATGGGATTATTGTATGGTGACAACAGAGATCTAGTTTAAAAGCGTATTGGTATAAAGTCAAAGTCAGAGAAGAAACGCAGTGAAGCCAGAACAAACAACCCGGCTTGAAGACTCAATAACAAGTTTTAGTAGTGAACTTCAACAATGCGTCGCTCCATTGGATTGAGACATCTTAAGTAGGTAATTGCTCGAGGCTATGAAGAGAAAATTCGGAGTTCTTCAGTTACCCAGCTGTGATTAGTATTAATGACTTATATAAGTTTGTAGGATTTACTGGCTGGAGAACCGCTGTTCAATTTGACAGCTACATTTTCTAACCGACTGCCTTCGGGTGTTAAAGCCCAGAGCCCACTTCTCTGCTGCGTTTAGTTGGTCAGCTCGCAGGGAGCCTGTAGTCCTCAATCAGCTACGTCATCCGTGTTCCCTTATGCTCACCAACCTTCGACTGAGCAGTGCCTAGTCTAGGGTACTAAAAGCCCAGCTGTATTGATCAAAGGACCAACGTACAACCAGGCGTCTACTAATTACATAAACTCACGTGAAGTCACGCACCGGAGATGTGGCGCTTTACCTGTATCCTCCGGGATCGGCATCATCGACTTCCCAAGTTACATGGCATGACCCGGCCTCTACTATACTCGAACCGTCACTAGTCTAACTCCCACAACGGACAACAGTCGCCCTGAGCCACGGACAACCCACTCCGTAGTCAGGTAGCAATGTCTCTTCCCCACATCCAATGCCAATTCCCCGGACCCAGCTGCCCCAGGTTTTGGGAACCGATTACGGGGTCGGTGATGGTTCGATTTGAGTTTCATTGACTACAGACTACTTGGAGGCAATTTGCATAAAAAGACTCGACTATCCCTTCACTGTCGATCTTGAGTCTTCCAGTCCACACATTTTAATCATCCAACTCTTTTTGTCTCACAGCTTCATCTTGGCTCAATTGGTTCCCCATCATGTCGTCCCAGGTAGATCGCGATGCGAGAATTGTTGGTAGAGCCTTGGCTGAGGTGCTTCCTCAAACCGATAAGTATTGGTTCCAGCAACCACATCTGCTTCGCCTCAATCTCTTGCTTCTCATACCTCTTCTCTCAAGCTCTGTTTCCGGATATGATGGTGAGTGTTCAATCCCCACTGACTGAACTTGGCTGATGATGTTTGTGCCAGGATCCCTCATGAACGGTCTTCAATCACTACACCAGTGGCGCGAGTACTTTGATCATCCTCAAGGCGAGATTTTGGGTCTCGTCAACGCTGCTCAATCCATTGGCTCGGTCCTCGCTCTTCCATTCGTCGGCCACTTATCTGACAAGTTCGGTCGAAAGCCGGTTCTTCTGAGCGGAATCATCATGATCGTCATCGCCTCAGCCCTCCAAGCCGGCTCGATTTCCTACGCCATGTTTGTTGTATCGCGTGTTATTGTCGGTTTCGGCGGCATGTTCGTCGTCCAACCAAGCCCGATGCTCATCGCCGAACTCGCCTACCCGACCCATCGAGGCAAATACACGTCCGCATTCTGGACTTTGTACTATCTTGGTGCAATTCTGGCGTCATGGACTACTTTCGGAACGCAAATCTATGAGAGCACCATATCATGGAGACTTCCTTCAGCGCTCCAAGCAGGCTTCCCACTCATCCAGATTATTTTCTTCTGGCAGGTTCCCGAGTCTCCCCGCTGGCTAGTAGCCCAAGAACGAACTCAGGAAGCTTCAGAAATCCTTCGAAAATACCATGATCCTTCCACCGCGGAGAGTCCATTGGTCAGCCTGGAGCTTGCGGAGATTATCGAAACCATTCACAAGGAGAAGGCTGCCGATACCACTGGATGGTCCGCTCTGGTCAGCACTCCTGGCAACCGAAAGAGAACCTTTATCGCTGTTTGTACTGGTCTTATGGCCCAGTGGAACGGTATCGGAGTCGTGTCTTATTATTTGACCTTGGTGCTGGACACTGTCGGCATCACCGATACGTTTGACCAGACTTTGATCAATGGTTTGCTTCAAATCTTCAATTTCGCGGCTGCTTTGAGTGCGGCTTTTCTCGTTGATCGACTAGGCCGACGCACGCTGTTCTTGTGGTCTGGCCTTGGCATGCTGGTATCATACATCGTTTGGACGGCGTGCTCAGCTGTCAACACCGAGACGGGTAGCAAACCAGCCGGAATTGTCGTTGTTGTCTGCCTTTTCACCTACTTCTTCCACTATGACATCGCCTGGACGCCTCTTCTGTTCGGCTACCCGACCGAAATCTTCCCTTACTCGCTTCGATCCAAGGGCATTGCTGTTGAGCTTTTCGCTATTTACGGCTCCTTGATCATTGCAGCATTTACAAACCCGATCGGACTGGAGAATATCGGATGGAAGTATTACATTGTGTTCTGTGTGCTGCTTGTCATATTCTTTTGCATCACCTATTTTATCTTCCCTGAAACCAAGGGACATAGTTTGGAGGAGATCGCTAAAATCTTTGACGGTGATGAGGCATGCAATGCGGAGCAAGTTCAGGAGAAGAACCATGTTCTCGAGAAGAAGTTTTCCGAAGGAGCTGCTCATATGGAGGAGGTCTGAGTCTTGATACAATGACTTGTAGCCCGTCATCCGTTTCTTTCAGTTTTGTGAGAAATCTTTTGTATATCAAGTGTTTAGTTATCAGATGTAGCTTCAATATCTTCATACTACCCAACTGTGGGTTTTCGTCGTGTGACAAAATTGTGCTGTTGCCTCTGAAACACAGCACAGCAAGATAAAACATCACTCGCTTGTTTCTACTTTGTTTAGGCAAATATTGATGGAATAGAACAAAAACATACCTCAATTGACCTTAGTTCAAAGTGCTACGCTAATCGCAATCCTTCCATTTTAATGATTTATTTACATATATACGTTCGCCTTACAGCTGATCGAGCTCTTCGCCCAGCAGATCCATCATCACTTTACATGGAGTTGCTGTACCCGTTTGGGAATAGCATGCATCAATCAAGCAAATCACCGTTACTCAACACGTGTGGTCCACTTGTCCGTGGAGATTTTCGCCTCCGGCTCCGACCGACCCCGCGCTTCATGATAGCAATTCCACTGTACATCTACCGTCTGACTTGCATGATCCACGGCATATCTAAACCCAGTGACTGCTATCTATGACTGATAGCTCAATTAACGAAAGCCGATCCGTTTTCGGCCCGATCTTCCGCTAAGATGTCACATATCGGGTCATCGGATCAGGCTTGTAAAGAATGTCGGCGCCGCAAGGCACGCTGTGACAAAGCGCTTCCAACATGTGCCCTCTGTATCAAATATCGTCGACACTGTCTATACGAGAAACATTCACGAACACCCTTGACGCGCAAGTAAGTTTCCTTTACGCTTCAGATCTCGATATGCTAATGACATTCCAAGACACCTAACAGAAGTGGAGGCACGCTTAGAAAGAGCCGAGGCATTGGTTCAACAGATGCGCGGCTTGGTACCACCCAACTTGAGAACTTGGGAACGCCAAGAACAACCCTCAGATGAGCCTCAGGGGGATGATGGCGACTTCGACTTTTCAGCTCCTCCTGGCGATGCACCAGAAATCAGCAACACGAGGGCAAATGTGACCCCAGACCATGTGGAAAGAACTACGACAACTCCTAGCCCTCACCCACCACCTTACCAGGAGACTTCCTATGATACTGTAGGGGACGAAAGTGGGAGTGGTGGCGATAACCGGCCCCAAGATGACGGCCAAAGAAACCTGGAAAGCCCGCCCATGTATGACTTTGAGTGGTGTGAGAAGGAGGCCGGCCACATTCAAGGCCTCTCTCCCAAAACAGTTGTCGAGGGACAAGAGGAAGACAGTCCTATATCTGATGGCATGGCCTCGCTCTCAGTCAACGAAAGGGAAGGTGGCTATCTTGGTGTCGCATCAGGAGCTGCCATGTTGCGTCTCATCGACCCAGTTACACGGCGTCGAGCGCCTTCACGACCGCAGCCAGTCGTTTCCTTAACTTCTCCTATAACTCCACAACCAAGCCCAAATCGTCACATTGCCGAGACTATGATTGACGCTTATTTCCGGCTCTACCATGTCAGCTATCCTATCGTTCATGAGCCGACCTTCCGCGCCCAGTACAGTGAGCTAATTGCTCGGCCGAATGGGCCATGTTGGACGGTTCTGGCATACATCGTCGCTGCTATTGGCGTCTGGGTATCTTCCACCACGTCTAGCCAAGCACTTGATCTAGCCCTGTTCTCTCAAGCCCGTTCGATGCTCAACTTTGACTTTCTTGAGATTGGCAACCTGACACTAGTTCAAGCACTGACTTTGATCTCCAACTACCAACAGAAGCGCGACAAGCCAAACTCGGGCTACAATTATCTTGGTCTAGCCGTTCGAATGGCCATGGGTTTGGGCTTACACAAAGAGTTCGAGGGTTGGAACATATCTCCACTGAACATGGAAATTCGTCGCAGAGTCTGGTGGTCGCTTTGTGTTTTCGATGTTGGTGCCACAATAACTTTCAGTCGGCCTGATGTCTGGCCTTATACAGGCGTTGAAGTGTCTTTTCCATTAAATGTGAACGACAAGGTGAGCTAGATCGATCATTGGGAATATTCATATACTAACCGCTACAGGATCTCACAGCTGCGTCGCAATCCTACCCACCTGAGAGTAACCGGATCACTCCATATACCGCTGTCGCAGTGCAAGCCCGATTTCATGTAGCTGCCCACAAGTGTTATGAGAAGATAATCTCGCGGCCATTCCCCACCGCGGAAGAGCTTCTTCATCTGGACCTTGAACATATCGAGCCATGGCGTGCCTCCATACCAGCTTATTTCTCCGAACAAGCTGTGGTGCCCCCACGATACGCTCTGAGCCAGGCTGTAATGACCTGGAGATTATGGAACTTGCGAATTGTCATGTACCGGCCTTTCGTCATACGGTTTGCTTTGAAAGGGAGAGCAGGATCTAATGAAGCGAGCAACAAGGCATATCAGCAATGTCTTTCTGATGCCAAATCATCAATTCAGATGATAGCAAATTTCTGGCAACACCATGAACACACTAGGCTGGCAGCTTGGTACAGCCTGTAAGTGCATTCGGTCCTCATCCGTCTGCCTTTATGCTGGTCCTGACTCTGATGATATCCAGGTATTTCCTTTTCCAGGCGGCACTTGTTCCTTGCATCTGTTTACGCAACAACCCAGGTGCACGGGAAGCTGACGACTGGAGAGCTCAGATTGTCTCTACTCTACACGTGATTACCGCGTTATCTTCAATTAACACCAGCTCAGATCGTTGTCATCAGATCATCCTTGACCTGTGTGGGAGATACCTGGACTACCACCAGGAACAGCATGCCGCCGTCGACACTCAAGACAGAAATGAACCCACGGAAGGTATAAGTAACCCCGCACCTCATCAGTCCGTGGCCTGGACCGAAGCCCAAGCTGTCAACGAGAGCCCACAAACGCAGATAAATAACATTATCAACATGATGTGGCCGAACGTGCATCCGATGGAGGCTGCGGATGTAGTAATGGGGGATCAGGCGGGATGGATGGACTTTCTCAGTTCTGAAGCTTCTGGGCTTTGGAATATTCCTAATACATGAGCCAGACTATCGGGAATTTCATGATACGGGAGAAATAAAGGGCTATAAGTATCACATCCTGGCTACAAGAAACTTTGGATACGTCATGATGCTAGTTCACGGAAATAAAACCTTCCTCATTTATAGATTGATAACCATTCTCATGAAAAGTCACACTGAAACTGGTCCTAGCTATACTCTGGACCTCTGATTGAAATAAACACGGTTTGAACCATGCGCTTAGATGCTGAGATCCTCACTCGTCTAAAGACCTCAGCAGCGTGTGTTGAGAGCGGCACGCTAGTCAAGGACAAACTGAGTCTTGGTACTAGCTGGGGCGTTACTCACAGCCAGACGGTTGCTACCAACGCCATCAGTCTTCTTCAAGGAATGAAGAAGGATTTCAATGCAAAGGACAACTGCAATGAAAACTTCTTGTTCGGCTACCACGGAGAAATTGTCGTCGGGGTATACAACGGGGCTGGTCTAGGCAAGTCTACTGCTTCTTCGGCTCTTCACTCTCTTTCTCAGCATTTGGACACCTCGAGTTCCATTGCCAACCAGACCTTCGTCCAGCTGCACGATTCAGGACGCAAGGCGAACCGCGTGGTTGGTATTTTTCTGGACACTACCGGCGACATCGATGCCGTTCAGAAAGCCATTAGACGGTGGAGTGAAGGGTCTTAGGTCGTTGGCAAAGACGTTATGTTTTCGGGATCACTCTCGGGTGCAAAGGTGTACGACATTGCTGGGACCACCCAGCTTCCAGATCTCGATGAGCCAACATCGACACCGACGCCTACACCTTCCTCTTCCAACGAGCCCAAGAAGCTTGTGGAAAGACTCGCAGATTTCATTGACCCCAGTATCCTTCGCAAGCGCGCAACCTGCAAGCATATCGTGGTTGGTGAGGGTGATAGCTGCACTACTCTTACACGTCGCTGTGGTATTCGAGGTGCCGACTTTGCCAAGTACTCTTCATTGAGATTCCATTCAATCTAGCTGATGACCGCGAGAGATGCGAATTGCTGAATTGGCCCGGTTGGATTGTCTTCAATAGAGTCTGATACGGAACGTTTATGTCATCTGAATCAAGGAATCTTCCAAGACCTGAAGTGCAGTACTAATCGGATAGCTGGCAGATAAGATAAGATAAGATAAGTAGTACTTCCCTGCTAGCTATCTACCGGTTGCCTGTGTGGAGATAATCCTTGCTACAGCTAAGAAAAGAAGTACTAGCTTGGAGTGAGGGCTACTTATCAGATATCTATCAGTCACTAAGATTTGCCGCTTGAGCGTTATTCTCTTGGGTACCTTCAACCCAGGGGAATCCCCATACCTCCAAGTAGGCTTAGCACAGCCAGGGGGATAATTACAATCCTCGTCAATCAATATACCACGGAAATCTGACTGGTGTCTAGCCGTATTTGATATAGCTGGTTAGTAATAAGAAGAGCTTCCGGATGTTCGGCAATTACTTGACAGGGGTGCGGCATAAGTCTTGGATCTTCCGCAGCCATTAGATGGCAACAATCAGAGCGCTGATCGCCACACTACGGCTTTGAATTGCCGTGATATCAGGGGTCCTACCTCGGGCAGGGCGCTTATTTTGGAAGGTCAAGGTCTTAGATCAAAGAAACAAGCTTCTCCAGTACTTTTGATGATATGCCGGCACATGATGACAAGCGTTGATCGTCACTCGAGCCGTCGATTGCACTACTTGACTGTTAATGCATCAAAGCTCTATGGTCTTGCTGCAGAGGGACACTCGCTATTAATAGTCAGAGTCACAAAATTGCGAATGAGTATGAAAGTTTTATCTTTCTTCTAAAACCCAATCAGCAGCTGAGTGTTTGGTTGAAACGCCGTTTAGTATGTTGAACAATTTATGTTATCGCAATGATTGGCCAAGACTGCATGACCCCGAGATCGAATACCCCACCTTAACTCGACCCTGAGATTGGACAATAAGGGATCATTTGGAACTTTGTAGGCACCTTTGCAATTGCAAAAGGACTCCGGCTTCAATAGGAAGGTATCAAAGGTTCTGAATTGTCAGATAAGAAATACATGAAATGAGAGACATATGGGAATTAATTGGCTACTGCCTTCGGATATGCTAAGTACAGCAACTAAACCGAGGATGAAACGTCGCTAGAAACCCTTGACTCCACTACTGGCAGCATTACCACTTCATGAGGCAATGTGAGGTAAAGATCTAGCAGGGACAAACTATAAGCTGGACCATTTGTAGGCGAGACTTGGCAATATAAGTAGCCTGTAGCTCGATCTGCTCTCAGCATTTGGCCCACTCCCATTTCAACCAACACGACCTTTTTCTCACACATCAGTTCAAATGAGGGCACTCTTGTTCAATATTCTCACCACACTCAGCTTCATTGCCTATGGAGAGAGTTCACCTGCGGCCAGCCTGGACAAGAGGTACACTCTCAATGACAATGGTATCAAGTACAAGGTATTTGAGCATGCTGCCACTGGGTCTAAGACCAAGATCGTCTCCAACTCTGGCATATGCGAGACGACTCCTGGGGTAGGACAGCACTCCGGTTACTTTTCCGTCGGTAAGTACATGTAGCAATCACCATTGACGCGACTCGCATCACTAACAACTCTTGAAGGAACCAACATGAACATGTTCTTTTGGTTCTTTGAGGCCCGCAAAAGTGCTACCACTGCCCCTCTTGCCCTGTGGCTCAATGGTGGGCCCGGCTGCAGTTCCATGATCGGCCTGTTTCAAGAAAATGGACCCTGTACTTTCAACAAGGGAGGGTCTAAGCCTACCTTGAACCCCTATTCCTGGAACACCTTTGCCAACATGGTGAGCTTACAGATAAGTTGTTTAGAAAGCATAATCAACTAACCTTTGAAGCTATACGTCGATCAACCTATTGGCACTGGTTTCAGCTACGGTACCGACGACGCCACCTCAACCCTGGCAGCAGCCCCAAGGGTATGGAATCTCCTTCAGGCCTTCTACGCTCAGTTTCCTGAATACGAGAACCGTGACTTTGGCATTTTCACCGAGTCATATGGTGGTCATTACGGTCCTGAGTTTGCTTTCTATTTTGAGCAGCAGAATGCCGCCATTGACGCCGGAACGATCAAGGGAGAGAAGATCAACCTTGTCGCACTGGGTGTCAACAACGGATGGATTGATCCAGGTAAGCCTTTTTATATGCATAAAAGGACAGTGGATCTGCAGTACTGACGTCAGCTCATAGCCATTCAGTACAAGGAGTACATCAACTACGCCGCCAATAACACTTACCGAAAGCTCATTACCTCGACCCAGGCCAACACCTATCTGTCTACCTACCAGAAGAAGTGTGCCCCTGCATTTGCCCAGTGTCCAGGTCTTACTGCCAACGACGGCGCATGCGGAAACGCCGATGACGTCTGCAGCTCGGCCATCGAGAGCCCGTTGGAACAAACAGCAGACTTTAACGTATACGATATCCGGAGCCCTAGTGACGACGCTTTCCCGCCCAGCACGTACGCCACATATCTTCAATCATCGGCTGTCATGAAGGCCATTGGCGCTCAGTCCACCTATGGAGAATGTCCAAACGCGCCGTATAATAAGTTCATAGCAAGCGGTGATCGTACGTCCTGAGAAAACCCTTTGTCTTCTACCATTTAAGACTAACCAAGTTTCATCAAGGTGGCCGATCATTCCTACATACATTGTCGCAGGTCATCGATTCTGACATTACTGTCCTGATCTGGGCCGGAGATGCTGGTGAGTTAATGTGGCCCCAGGTTTCTAACATACATATTCTGAAAATGCCTAGATTGGATTTGCAACTGGATGGGCAACTACAAAGCACTCAACACCATCGCAAAGCCCGCATTTCTCTCAGCTCCTCTCCAGTCATATACTGTCAACGGAAAGAAATATGGTGAATACAAGACTTCCGGAAATCTAAGCTGGCTAAGGGTCTTTGAGGCTGGTCACGAGGTTCCAGCATATCAGCCAGAGGCGGCCTTGGCTGCTTTTATTGCAACCATGTCACGAAAGCCTATTTCATCTTCATGAACAAATAAGGAGCTCTAAGAGACTGGTACATAGCTTAACAGTGACCATACTTTCGATTACGGAACCAGATCCCGTATTGACAGCGACTTGAACGTCAGGCAGGGCCTTGGTTTCCTTATAAGACCATTGTTGGGCGCCTGTAGTATTCTGTTGGCGCTTCTTCTCAGAATCTATCAATCCAAAAGATTACAGCTTGGACCCTGCGCTCCAATGGTGCAGCTGGAACCCTTATCTAGGGACTCCATGTACTTACACGTCACAATACTTTGCCTTGACTCGTGGAGAATTACCAGGAAGTGGTAGTAATGGCTTCTGCCCCTATAGCTAGGAGCATACCACGCAACAATAAGGAAGTGCGAGGGGGTCTCAACCATGGTTTGGTATGGTTGGGACGAGAGAGAGTACATTTCTTGTCGTCTGTATGAAAATCCTGAGTCAGACTTACCTTGATATGACGCTAGTCGTTTATTTGACAATCTAGTGTACGAGTCGTCAACTTGTGGATCAGTATGACAAGACATCCCGACATCGTTTCGTTACTGATCGCCAGCGTACCGCATCCACTTGGGTGTTGGAAGGAATTCTTTGAGACGAATTAGTCCTGTCTACGTGGAAGATATAAGGCTGACTTATGAGTGAGCTAACGAGCCAAAGTTGCTATTGCGGTCAACGTAATTGACGCTCAAGTCACTAGATATCGGACTGGCCGGTACGGCGCGTGCCATTGACCTGTCCCTATTTAAACATGCAGAAACTGATATAGACTCTAAAATCTCAGTCTTATTGCAAGGACAGGGGGCGAGTGTGAGCTAGTATGCAGCCTCTATAGGTATTCCTAAGGGTGATATAACCTCTTCCTTCTGAAGTTTCTAGCTGCTGCTCTTGGTGGGGGGTCTTAATTGCGCGGAAGTTGCCCGTCGTCCGAGGCTGCGTGGGTTTAGGAGATCATCAGGTCTCCTCGTAAAGAGTCGTAAAGAGTGACTGCCGCTCGGGCCTCTCTACATTGTGCCTTACTCGGTCGTTGGTTACATATACCAGAGTACGGGTCAAATACAACACAAGGGTTAACATGCAGGAGTGCGAAACTTAACACATATAATTCTGGTGCCCAGGGTGGGCAGCGGCAGGAGACGAATCCGAGCAGATCCACACGAAAATGTGTTAATGAGGTCCTCTCTAGAGCGAGTAAGTCCCAAGATAGTAATGTACAATATGCCTTGAGCTTATAGGACCGGGATGGGGCATCTAGGTCGGCAATTCTGATTAATATAACACATGAAAGTCAAAATGACATCTGAATAAAACATGGACAACAGTTTCCAACTCTGACAAAAAGCTTTAATAGATCCGAGGTTGCGCCACAGATTATGCTATACCTATATCAATGCTTCTCTTCGTCCTTGGTAACAAATCCTTCGGTCATATGCTAATAGCATCGCGTATATGACTCGCCACATGGTAGGAAGTAAAGATTACATTCAATACATCCCCATTTGATACACTGAGAGTGCGTGTGGCAGGAATATTCCCTGCATGACCTCGCAAAAATATCTCCCTCCTTCTCTCGCGTGCTGATATGAGGAGCTTCATCCCTGGGGCATTTCTGCTGCGGGGCCTGAGAAGGCAGATGCTTAGTATTAGTCTTTGTAGAAGGGATAGAAAGCATTATATGAGTTTTTTGAAAAGCAGAAGCAGAGCACGTACTACAGCATCGGCATCGGCCTCGTTGACATGAGCCTCTTTAACATGAACCACGCTGATGTCAGCCTTGTTGGTCTCAGTTTCGTTGACCTTGCTCTGGTTGACCTGACCCTCAGCAGTCTCTACTGGGGCGGACAGCACTGTCGAAAACGCGGCAGTGATAACGAAGATTTTAAAGAGGTTGGTTTGCATGTTGGGCGAAACGATGTTGTTTTCTTTGGCAGGATGATAAAGAAAGTGAATGCGTTGAGGAAGAAGGCTACTCTACTTATAATGATCAATTCATCATTCCGTTCGGACCTTGCCATCTGGGACCGTATCGTCGGCATTTTTCTACGATACGCGGCGATAATCCGGCCTCAATTGAGGTTGCGAGCTGCTGAATCCATCTTCAAGGAACTGCATGTTGGTCAGAATGGCTGCGCTTCGTACGGAATAGCCCAATAGTCTCGTTGATTCATGGTTGTCTTCCAATAGTTACTACTCTAGCGTTGTTGTTGGTCGTTCGATGTATATGCTTGAGGGCCTTTTGATATGCGGGCCAACGGACCAACGGACCAACAGTGGAACTTTTGGATTATATATCACCTTCCTGAAAGATTGTTGCAGGGCGAGTGCAGTGAAGTTGGGGCAGAATGAACATCGGCAACAGTATTCAAGTTGAACTCTTCGAGAGTTACAGCACCTTACGATGGAGCATCGACAACACACAGCAAGGACGAGTCTGAGAACTGCCAGTAACAGACTCCGTGCACTGCTTACCTAACACACTTTCAGGTGCAAACGGGCACCAGACCTCGCAACACAGCGGGAGCCGCATATGCGCCAATGCTGAATCGGGCGAGTGCGGCTAGGACGGGCCAGTGGGTCCCGCACGTCAGTGATGACTTTGGTCGGTGACTGACTTCCAGATAAGGCAGTTCGGTTGGTCCGTACGTAGGTGCGTCTCCCTTATCTACGCACTACAGCGCCCGCACCTCTGGTGCCTACCTTCAACCCGACTACTTCCGCCATTATCACAGGCTTTCAAAACGTTATTCTTCCTGAAAATCTGCAAGCCGCGCCATTATTACTTGGACCAACTCGCTGGCAATATGACGGACAAACTGCCAGCAAGTGCTCCTCGAACTCGGTTATTTGTTAGAGTGCTAACCATTCGTTTTACTAACTCTAGCTTCCGATCATGACTCAAGCCGCGGCAGACCGACAACCTGTTGGCTATAATATGTCTCTGCGCGACATAAAAATATCAATGAAGAAGGATCCAGACGGAAATGGCATAAGTGCATTGGGCTACGATGGTGTGCTTCGTAACTTTGACGACCAGCGGAATGTTGTTGATGCAGTTGGCCTCAACCCAACCCAGATCACAGAATATTACGACGGTCTTCCGATGCCCGAGAGATTGCTCACCGCCGACGGCCGCAACGTATCCCGTAGGGTTATGTTTTACCCCGATGCAGAGAATATACCCAAGAAGTTTACAGAGGAGGATATAGCCAGAACTCAGGCATATAACGAGGAGTTGGAAAGGCGCGGAGTCACAGGCTGTGTTCCGGACAAGTCAGCAGACGATGGCAAACCGAATCCTAGATAGTTCGTTCTGCTTTTCATCATTGCGGAATGTTCATTGTTCTATCCCTTATCGCGCTCTTTCCTGTGCGTTTGCCTTGTGATGCTGCGCGTGATGTATGATTCTTTTAGTTTTCGAAGCTATCTGTAATAACTTCATGGCAATAAAGCCACCCCTAGCTAAAGTTCGAGTCAAGCCTCTTCCTCCAGCGTTATTAAGCGCAATACCAGACATACCCAAATCGAGGACCTGGGCAACGGAGATATCGAGGGACTCCCAGGTGGAGGCGTTATCTCCGGTCCAAAGACCAGCGAAACGGTGGCTTCCGACGAAACTACCGTGGCCGATGATAAAGTTACGTCGGTTCTCTCTCCACTTGTGCTGAGGGCTGATTTCGTCGATGTTGTTCATGCCATGATAGGTTGCCTTGTGCAGGTTGTAGCTGTACAAAGACCAGATCTCGATGGCCCTCTTGCGGTCCATTCTGCTATAATCCTGACACCAACCATTGGAGTCGAGGTTAAGGCGGAAGGGAAGACTATGATATAGCTAGTCGGTTATATATCATCAAGGCATTGTGTATGTACTCACCCCTTCATATCTCCATACTCCTCAGCGATACAAGGACCAGTCATATCCTGCCAGATAAAGTCAAGACCACACTCGAAGAGATACTTATACTGCTTTCCCCACCACCTTCGAACCTCTTTATCGTTTAAGTTAGGATAGTATCCGGGATAGCCATTACGCCAGCCGTAGAAGACACCACCATGGAAAGGCTGCTTATTGCTAAAGGTTTGGTTAAAGTCTAAGGTATCAGGCTCGAAGTAATCAGGCTTCTGCATAACGGGAACCTTAAAGATCTGTTTTCCGACATTCAATCTCTGATAGTGCTGCTTATAAGCCTCTGGAGCGGTTGGATCAAGGTCACGGTCGTCCATGATGGAGTGACCTTCCTTGAGACCCTCGTTGAGGGTGTTATAGGTGTCACTAGGCATAAAGCTGATATAGGGGGTAATGTTGGTGCTGTACTTAACACCTTGCTCTCGAAGAGTCTTAAACATGCCGATAGGGTCAGGGAAATGCCTGTCTCTCTTATCGATGGTGAAGGTTCGATAGTCATCTTACATATCGACATCAATATACATACCGTCCAGGGGAATACCAGCCTTTCGGTATTCGTTGACAGATTCAAGAACGGACTCTTGATCCTCGTAGCCGTAGCAGGCCTGATGATATCCGAGGGCGTATCGGGGCTTGAGTCTAGGCTTGCCGACGATGGAGGTGTACGACGAAATCAGATCTTGCATGCTGTCACAAGCGACCATGATGGCCCGGAAGCTGTTGAAACGGGTAGCCACACGAATAGCGCCTGTGTTCTTGACACCGACATCAACGCAGATGTGCGAGTAGTTGTCAATGAAGGTTCAGATTTGATATCGGTATCCAGGGTGAGAGTCAACCTCGATCCAAAACGGCTCTGAGTGGTACAGAGGCTCACGATCATCGAGAGGACCCTTGCCGTAAGCGTTCTGATACCTCATGTTGTCAAAGTTGAAGTAGTTCATATAGGCCTTCTTCTCGCAAGGAGGATTGCTCTCCAGAACCCGGACTGGAGTGATCTGGAAAGGATCCCTCTGCACCGAGATCTGAAGTTCGACCCGACGGTTGGGGGTCTTGGGGTCGACGACCGACTGGAGAATGATGTATTGTGGATCAGTGTCGATGAGCTCCACGCACCAGTTGATATCCTCAAGGCCATCAAGGGTGGATATGAGGCCACTCATCGTATCCTTAATGATAGTTCAACCAAGTTAAATCAGTTTATGTCCATTTCTAGATGGCGATAGATAGAATTATGTATTGACGTCAGTAAGGTTTGAACCCTCCTGATTCTTGGCATCGAATCGAATCTGCCAGACCTTGGGACGAGAAAATTGGATCAAAAGAAGCGAGTTGTCGTTGAAGCGAAAGACGGCTCCGTGGCTGCAAGCAGAGTTCTTCTTGCCATCGCTCAGAAGCTGATCAGCAGCCGGATAAGTAACCCTGGTAGGCCGATTGACCTTGGCATTGCCAGAGTCAAGATTTTGGAAGAAGTCATCGGACGTGACAAAGAGATAGGGATCGCGAAGCTTGATCTCTTCGAATTCATCCCTTTTGGACGAAGGTGGAATGAATGAATTAGGTGAATTAGTTGTAGAGGTAGTGATTCAGGACGAGAATGAGAGTGTGCTGTTTGAACCTTCACAGGAGAATCGCGCTGCTTTTAATGCTTTTCACTGCATGATGTATCATGTAGTGTAGCCATGACTTGCCCTACGTGTTGAGGTTTCTGTGGCCATCATGTTTGTGGACAGATGCATCTGAATCATTAAAGAAATCCGTTGTGTGACTCTCATTTCAAAGATCTGGAATTGCCGACTTGCTGACTCGTTTGGCTCTGTATCAACAAAACCTCGAAGTTGAGTCAACATGATATCATTGTGTCCGATCTGTTTCCAGAGATAAGCCCGAATATGGAGTATGATGCTCAACTTTGAGACTTGAAGTCCTTCAAGTCTCCACTGGACACAAAAAAAAAAGAAAATCGAGCGTTCAAGCAATGACAGATCGTGAGTTGAAGACACGGAACCCAAATGTTAAAAACATATTTGTTTCCAAAGAGGCGGTATTCTCAAAGGAAGGGAGACTGCAAATATTCTATACGAGGCTAAAACATCTTAGAAAGGATGTACGGCTGAGATAGGTGTGCTTTTGGGTAGCTAGCGTCAAGGAAGGAATGTGACAGAGCTGAGGCCTTCCGAGACAAATACCAGTTCGCGTCACAGTTAACACTCTTTGTCTCAACCGGCAGTGACGATGAGATTATGTGTGACAAGTAGTTCCGTATTGTACGCCCATTTAATTTCAATCTCTCAATAGTGAGTGATATTCATATAGTAACTGGGTAATGTAATAAGTTGTTATTGACATTGCCATTCGAGGTTTATTAGGCTATCTCAAGTCTGAGCCTTTGAAGCTACTCTCACACTTCCTCTCCCATGTCTTGCCAGTACAGTAGCTGATATCTGCCCCATCCCTTTGGCGCATAACTTAAATGCGTGTATCATAGTGCAGTTCTGGAGTAATATCGTGTCGCCCATAAATACTTATTATGTATATTGTGCCTGGTCCCTATTAGGTTAGCTTTATACACCAAAGATTACACTTCGGATCTTGGAAGGTCCGCGGAAGTGCCTTAACTTCGACAACCGGCAGACAAGTTTGAGCTGCTCTCCCGCGGCGGCTTCTTGGTCACTAACACATTTAGCCGAGGCTGTATGCCTGGTTCTGGGACTGCTCAGGATCGCAATGGCGTGTATGAACCGACGCAACTTGCAATCATGGCATGAGCATGACCTATAAACACCGTCTCATGAAAGCACAGTAGCAAGATACTAAATTCGATACAAAAAACCACAGACTCACCTTGTTACTATTGAGCCCACGCCAGGAAATGATGCAAGCAGTCGTCTCCAAAGGGCCTTTCAATGTCGCGGTGGAGCAAAGGCCAATCTTAGGATTCCAAGATTCCAGTAATGCTACCGTTAAGGTGCAATACATAGCTCTGTGTGGCAGGCGAGTTCCTTCGCCAACATATACAAGTTTCCTTCAACTGATGATATTTCTAGTGAACTTCATGTCTATCGTGGCTATCAGCCCTCGAAAACAGACTTCATTATGGGTCATGAATTCGTAGGCGAGATACACGAGGCTGGCCCCGGACTGCAAACTTTCAAAAAGGGCGACTGTGTCGTAGCACCGTTTACAATCACCTGTGGATCATGTTTCTACTGCAAGGGAGGCATGAGCTCCCGCTGTATTAGCTCGAGACTTTTCGGGTTACCAGTCATCCATGGGGGCCAGGCCGACTTTGTCCGAGTTCGTTTAGTGGACTCATCTTTTGTCCATGCACCTGATGGCATTGACAGGAAGAAGCTGGTATTAATGGCTGATATCTTCCCCACGGGCTATTTTGTGGCATTCAATACCTTCGAGGATCTTCTATCTTCTTCGATCGAGAGGGGCACAGTACTCATCTTTGGCTGTGGACCTGTTGGCCTCTTTGCACTTATAAGTGCTCGAAGCTACAGGCCGAAGCATTTGATAGCTATAGACAAGGTTCCCTCTCGGCTTCAAATGGCAAAGACCCTAGGAGCAGAGGCTTGGAACTTACAAGATAACGAGACATCTCTTAGAGAAAGGGCAATGGAACTAACAAAAGGGCGTGGCGCTGATATTATCATCGAGGTCGTTGGTCATGCTGACGCCTTGAGAATGGGGTTCGACCTTTTGCGGCCTTTCGGTCGAATCTCTAGCGTGAGAATACATAACGAGCAAATCCCCTGGACTGGGAATGGAGGCTAAGCGAAGAATTTGTCGATCCAAATGGGGCGTTGTCCTGTTCGGAGTGAGCTTCCCAATTTACCCGAAGGGCCTGGATTTAAACCGAAACTGACGACGGATCTCATAGGTATTTTCGAGGATGCACTGGCAGTGTTCGTCCAAAATCAGGAAGATTTCGAGTAAGTCACACTTCGAAATGTCAGAAACGCAAAAGCAGCTATACTTATTTTGTTTCCCCTTAGCTTTATGACTATGGATGTACGTTCCTTATCACAAGCTCCAGAGAGGTAAGAAGCCACAATTGACAGGGAGAGATCACGAGTTGACACTTCTTTCAGCTTCGATGACTTTGATAAGATGAAAGCACAGAAGATCATCCTGGAACCTGGCCAGTAGGATGGCTGGCAGGTTGTCAGTGGATACCTGTTGTTTTCTATCATGGCTCACTTTGAAAGATCCTTTCGTCTAAATCCTAGTCATCATTGATTGAACTCGTTTAGATGATGACAACAACTAATCGCCAGATAAAGACTACAATCTGATGCCTTACGTACAAATAATGTGTCGCTCTTCCTGAAGTAAAACGGCAAAACTCCGCGAGTTCAATATTTAATAAAGCTAATAGCACCATCAATCAGTTTGAGAAAGCTTGAAAGTCATCGGCATCAGGTAACCAGAGATTAGGCATCAGAAGTAGGTCTCCAAGCTCAAACGAAACATTCGTATCAGTCCTTATACTTGCGTCAAAGGAAGGCGAGGTGCTCTGTGAGTTCAAATCGAATGGGGGATGGGCATTTGTATACTACTGAAGTTAAAATAATTCGGGAATACTGTCGGTACCAAACGAAAGGAGAGTGCTCTCGTTATATTAGTCCGGATTGATAACCCAACGTCTGGATAAATCTTGATAGCGCATAGTTACATATCTCTTTATGTTGTCTTGAGAAGTAAGCAAGGGGTAAGGCTCGTTCATTCTTCACTAACTGCAGCGATATTATGATATGGTCAGTGGACGTCGAACATATCCCCATTACAGATTCAAGAGCTGTAGATGTTGTCCCGAACTAAGTACCGAGTTATGGATATACCCGCGGCTATATGTGTGGACCTATGGGAAGCACACTTTTGATTGGCGACAGAGCCGGTGGGTAAAGGACAAGCGAAGCTAAAAATGCTAATGACAAGCACTGTACATAGCCTTATGGTTGATTACGGCGCATAATGCTTGTAGGTAACTATGCTATTTATTTATT
>JABEXW010000197.1:0-23438 GCA_013266185.1 Fusarium sarcochroum
CGCTAACGACTCCTTCAGCCCAATTGGAGAGACGCGCTGCGCGGTCGCAATCCAGTCAACGTTTCTTTTCTTTAGGCTTTCTAGAGGCGAGACAAAACAAGCAAACAACCCCAATCCTTAGGAGCTTCATTTCTTTTATCTTTTGACTCGCCAACTTCAAATTCAACTTCAAGCTACAGATTCCGTTTCTTCGTCAAGGCGACATCTCCAACCATGTCCAAGGCCGCCGCCGATTTCGAAAAGATTATCCACGAGGGTAAGCGCCAACTCTGTCGATACCCTCTTCCTCTCTAACATTTTTCTTCTCAGGGCGCGAGAGAAAGAAGAATGAGGCCCTCGCCAACCAGATCTTCTCCAAGAACCGCCGCCAGAGCGCTCCTCCCAAGCTCAAAGCCGCTCCCGGCCCGTCGCTAGCAAGCCGTGTAGGCGTCAGGAAGGTAGGCACATCAAAGAGAAGCATTCCATCGCAAAGGGAAACATTGAAACCAACTCGTCTACAGCAGCGCACCTCCAATGTCGGCTCCCGATCGAACGCCCCTGCTTCTGGTAACGTCAATGGCGAATGGACTCATGACCTACACCACTCCATCTCGGGCGACCTGAGCTCCCGCATCTCAGCCCCTGGCGCCGGTAATAGGAGGGGGAACCTTCGCGCCGCCCGTCTGTCTGCCGCCGTGGATCGCATGGACACCTCCGGCGATGCGCCTCAACAAGTCAACATTGTCAAGCCCAAGGCGAAGGCGACCGGAAATAATAGCCCTATGGGCATCACCATCCGGGGCCTTGCAGGGCCATTCACCGTCATGGCGCAGAACTTTGCACCTGGCACCACAGCCGCTGATATTGAGAGTGCTATGACCCCTATAGGCGGCGAGATGGTGAGCTGCAAAATCGTCAAGTCGAAGCCTATCCTCCTCTTTGAGATGGCATTCGCCTCGCGCGAAGGTGGCGAGCGGGTCATTGAGACCTTTAACGACAAGACTGTCAGTTTTCAAACGCCCAATTTTCGCATCAGAACTCTTGCTAATATTTCCTGCAGGCTGATGGTAGAGTCATCAAAGTCTACCCCAAGCTCGGAGCCCCTTCAAACACCACCCCCTCCAACAACGCCCCCAAAAATGCCCCAAGCGGTCCTCGTGGTACCCGCGCAAACAAGGCCAACGACAACATTGTTGACGGCTCAATGGGCTTCCCTGACCTGATGGATACTTCTACCACAAACGGTTCATCAAGGAACAACCAGCTATACAGTGACAAGCTCGTTGGCGGCAACCGGAGAGGCCGAGGTGGCCAAAGGGGTCGGGGTGGACGATGATCAATCGTGACATCTGTCTCATCCTTAATATATTTTCCCCTTTGTCTCTTGATTCAATTCCTTATTCTTGAAAGACGGCTTCTAAAGCAAGGTTTGGGAGGTGTTTGTAGAATTAGAAAAAGCTGGGGTTTCTCATGGAGAACAGCGAGAGAGGATCACAAGTGTCTGGTTTTTGGCTTTGGCGTTAGGGAGTCAACTTTTTGTCTACTGCGCCATCGAGATGGTTTTTACAATTGATGGGATGGATGCTAGCCACGAGCATCTATCTGGCAGCACCATGACACCTGATGGTGCACCACATTAGGATCAAGCAAGAGGCTAGCCACATAAGGGGTTATTCATGATATTTTATACCTCGATTCATCCTCCCAGACTCAACCCCTGTGAAACCCCAAGAAAAACAAATGACACCAGTACAACTACACGATGGGAATCGCAACCCAATAGCCCTCCCTCATGATATACCAAGCGCAGTTCATCCTCATACACCAAAACTCGAGACAAGAATAACAATATCTACAGCCAGGCTACATACCGGCCAGGCATGAATCATGTTCTGCCGAGGCTCGACAACTTTGCACCTTGTTGAATTCCTGGCCAACCAGCCCTTCTTGCCCCCAACACTATACGGATAGCAGTAAAAAAAGAAGAAGGCCTCCACTGCAGCATAACCATTGGTCCCACGGCCGTTCCTAAGGCGTGCTGAAGCGTACCTTCATATCAAAACAAAGAAATCATGCGCAAACAAATACCACAGGTCCATCATGGACCTGTCCGATACGATCCAGCCTCTGCTGCACCAGATACCGAAAACAATACAATCGAAAGCTGAACCTTTCTCGTTTCGAGTCCGTTAGGTGCGTCCTTGACACTGCATCTCTCTAAACAGACTATGAACGGGCCTCATGCCTCCTCTTCGACTTGCTCTCGCCGAGTCGGCCGGAACCGCTTTTCTTAGTTTAACAGGGCGCGGAGGTGTCTTGCCACGTCGGCGCTTGAGCTTCGAGGAGAGGAAATGACTCCTAGTATATTAGAACCACCATGGAGCTTTGCTTCATTACCAACCATGAGCCTTGGCATATTGTACTGCCTTTATGAAGAAAGGTCGGCGGCGGGTCTTCGTCTATCGAGTGAAGGGGCTCGATTCACAGGTTGGCGCGGACATCTAGTCCCTCGTTAGGTTAGGCCACTTCAATGCCAGGTGTTCTGGTTGCCCATAAAACCTTCTTCAAGAGTACGCTCCTCCAAGTTGCGAATGAAGTCCCTGTTGCCCCGGCCACCTTGTTGCACGCGGCTTCCTCTTCGGCCCGCTGCTGTTCGGCTGTCAACACCTGCGGATCCCATACTTTCTCCAGTTGGGGGGTAGTAGGCTGGACTGGGTTGTAGACGAATTGGTTGACTGGGGTCGAGATGGCTGGCTACCCGTTGGATAGCAGCAGGAATGCCGCTTTGTTGCTGCTCCATGGTTGATGCCCGTTGACGTGCCGGTCTCATGCCTCCTTGTTGATGCTGATACATGTTGGGCTGGGGCATTTGCGCGTATTGTCCCTGGGGAATCTGCTGAGGCGGTTGCGACATAACCATCTGTCCATACTGTCCATGTTGCTGGCCGTATGCTGAGGGCATATTGCCATGGCTACCTCCGGGGGAATACATCGAATTGTTGCCGTACATCTGCGGTTGCGCATGTCCTGGCTGAGCGTACTGGTTGGCGTTCGCAGGATACGGGCTGGGAGCAGCCGAAGCAGCCTGTTGCTGTGCTGCTTGCGCGCGTTGCTTGCTGAGCGCCTCAGCTTGTTGTTGCTGCTGAGTACCAGGAGCTGGTGACCTGTTGAGCGAGCTCGATTTGAGATTCATTGGCGGTATAAAGGGGCCAGTAAACTTCTGCTGCGTGATGAATGGATGAAGCTTGGCTTGCTGTGGGGACCATCTCTCCAGAGGGTTGATCGTGAGAAGACCGCGAACAAAGTCAATGAACGCAATGCGGTTGTTCATTTCTGTTCCGGTTAGCATTAATAATCATCAACGTCCAAAGGGGGTTGATCATACCTCTGTCGATCTCATTCTGCTTCATGTTTTTCCGAGGCATGGGATAAGACTTAATGATCTCGGGGAGAGTGTTGGCCTGGAAGTACTTCTTGCTGGGCTGTTCCTTGGTGCCGCGTTCTCGAGCGTATTGCTCCATTGGCTTCAGTTGGTATGTTCGTCGCCCAAACTCATCTTGCCGCTTCTCGAAAAAGTCACCCGCTTGTTTGCCCATTTCGATCATCCAGTTCGGGGGGTTGCCAAGCATCTCGACGATTCGCGAAACCTGGTTGTACTCAGAGGATCCTGGAAACAGGGGAAGTCCTAGGAAAAGCTCCACCACGATACAGCCCAAGGACCACATGTCGATCGCGGACGAGTAAGGAAGACCGAGAAGGACTTCTGGGGATCGATAAAATCGGGACTGGATATACGTGTAAACGGTTTGTCGTTCGTCGCAAGCTGAACCGAAATCGATGATCTTGATAATAGGACTCTCAAGATTCTTGAGCAGGATGTTCTCAGGCTTCAAATCGCAATGTATCAGGCGAGCCTTGTTAAGAAGCGCAAGGCCGTTAAGAAGTTGCTGAGCAAAAACACGGACCAGCGTAGTGCTGAGTCCTCGGAACTGGTTCTGCTTGATGAGCTCGTAAAGGTTGACGCTCAGAAGCTCGAAGACCAGGCATAGATGTTGGCGGTGGATGAATGTGTCCTTGAGCCGCAGAAGGTGATGGTCGTCGTTCTTGTCAAGTTTCGTGTTGAGCTGTTAGATATTAGTGCTTGTACACAGACGTAGGGCTGATAATCGCGTACCAAATCGAGGACTGAAACCTCCATCATACTCTGATTGAAGTAGGCAGTGCGGTTCTTAATGACCTTGACAGCTACTACCTCTTGTGTCTTGAGGTTCTGGCACTTGACGACCTGACCAAAAGTACCCTGACCCAAGACGTCCAAAATGAGATACCGATTCCTATGGATGTGGTCAGCAATAGAAACTTCGAAATTGGGCTTAACATGACGTACTTGTGGCCAGCCTCTTCAGAACCAAGGATGTCGTTCACATAAAGGATGTAATCGCTGTCCTCGTTATCGTATCCATCGTTCTTGGTGCCTTTGCTGGGCTTTGTCAGAACTCTGCGGGGGTTGCGCGACGACTCATATTTGAAGCTCGGGTTGCAAATGCGATAAGTAGCAGGCAATTGAACGGTGAGAGCCTGGAGGGGCTGTACATATGGTAAGCATTGAGTGACGCGAGAGATTAGAAAAACATCGAAAACCTACGCTGATGAAGCCACCCTCGGGATTGGCGCGACGGAATGGAGGCTGCGTGTTGACCTTGGGTCGCAAATCTGCAGTAGACGCCAGCTGCTTGAACTCTGGAACCGGGCCTCTAGTCACTTGCTGAGGAACAGGCCGGCGAGGAGGCTTGGGATCGAGGTTGAAGGCGGTATCAATATTGGCAACAGTAGATGAGGGATAGTTTTCCTGGTGACCAGCGGACGCGTAAGGGTTAATGGGAGGCAGATGTTGACCTTGCTGATGCTGACGGGCACCGGGAAAGTAGGGAGACTGAGAGTAATCGGGCTGGCGTGTGGGCGACTGTCGCTGGGAGGTCGGGCTGGTAAACTGGCTGTTGGAAGCCGACTTGGGCGCGTAGGGTGAGGTGGGGGACAAGGTCTCCATGGGAGAATATCGCTGGGCGGCAGAAGAAGACTCTTGGGAAGAGTGAAGGTTGACAGGACGGCTGCCCGACAGATGAGATTGATGATGGGGCCTCATGGGATACTTGATACCAGCATGGGCATCCTGAGCATCGTGCATGGCGACGTCACCGTTACCGTCGCGCATCTGCGAAGATGCAATGGGAGAGGCGGCTGGGTTGGGGTTACCAACAGGAGCAGAAGCGGGCGGAGCAGCAGCAGAATGAACGGGGGCGCCGCCGTGGAACTGGTCGTATTTGTATCCGCCAGGCGGCGGGGGCTGGGTAGTGTAGTCTCGAGGGGCCTGGGTATTACCGTTGTGTCGTCTCGAGGAGCCAGGCGAGTTCGCGTCAGGATACTGCTGCCACTGGTGATCCATGGCGCTGACGGCTACGGAAGCTGATACAAGCAGCTTAGAGCGACAGCGTCAGGGTTGTCGCCGCGGTAAGGTCGAGGCGGTTGGTGGTCAGCGGCGAAGTCGTTGTTTTTGTCGTCGCGAGTGGAGATGCGTAATGCGTGGTTATCGGGCGTAGACGATGATGTCGACGGTCGATTAGATCCCAGCAACGGGGATATGGGTAAGTCAATGAATGAGGAGTGAAGAAAAAATGAGAGCAGGAGGAGAAGAGTCTGGCTGGAGTAGTGTAGCTAAGTTAGCTACTAGCTACAGTACAGAGTAAATGGATGGTTGGCCGGCTGCTGGTTGGGCCGGGTGCAATTGGATGCAGTCGCCAAGTTGGAGTTGGAGTTGGGTCTCGTCGCGTAGTCAAGGTCTGGTCAGGTAAGGCAAGGTAATGGTAATACCTAGTGAAGCGGGCTAGCCCAGGACGTCCAACTAGCAGTTGCTACAGCGTGTGTCCGCAGAGAGCAGCAATCAGGTTGGCGCACCAAATTCGCTGTACAATAATACCGTATGGGCAGAGAGGTGAGGGGGCGAGAGGATTGGGCAGTCAGTGGAGGCCCAAGCCAAGGTCTGGGGGTGGGTATGGGTAGGTAGTTATGGTACCTATGGAAGAGGGCAGAAGAAGGGTAAAGAAGAGGAAGAAAGACTTTGAGTGGCCGGAGTCTGGTTAAGCAAAGTTTGTAAATAGATTGATAAGTGCATCCATTGTATCGTTGATAGTTTGGTTGATGCGAGAGGGAGGGTCTAGAGGTGATTTGGGAAGCAATTGGGGAGGGGAGGAGACACACAAAAGATTGACCATCATAAGCTGGGCTTTAGAGGAAGGCGACAAGAGAAGAAGCAGTCAAGGAGAGAGCTACAAATCAAACAAGCTATCTATCTATTAGAGTATCAAGCAATAAAAGTTGGTGATGGGAATATTAGCCTGACGTACCAATTGGCATCAAGACTGCTACTATCAAGCGGTACAGCGATGTCAACTTGTGTCTGCTCTGTAACGATCGCGATCTAATCCGGCCTCTTTGCTCCTCTCGTAATGTTGTTTTCGGCCATAGTTGCCGACAATACGAACCGTCCTCGGGCTTTCAAATTTCTGATCTTTGCCAACATCTGTTAAAGTTTGATATGTGACACGAATCGCTTAAGTAATTCAACAATGTTCAAGTAATTTACCAACAAACGTATGTCCAAAGCTTGAGATTACTCGCTTAGACTCAATCGTACGCCAGCACCTTGATTTTGACTCTTCCTCTGCTGACTCTCGCTCGGGTTTCTTGACTTGGTCCAAGTTCCAGCCAAGCCAAGCCAAAAAAAAACCAAGCTCCAGGCGGCCCTCCCACTACACGAGGGAAACGTGTGAGCCCAGAGCTGCGGCGCTGTGCCCACCCCACAAGCCGCCACAAGGGGGGGACGCCGCAGTGGACAGCAGCGATGATCCCCCTCCATAAATCGTCAAATCAACACCAATGTGGGCTACCAAGCTTGACGCTCTTCACTCACTCGGCGATGGACATGATTTGCCTTTCACACGCAATCTGACCGACAGCGTGGCAAACGATCTTCCACTACAATGCTCCAGTATCGCAAAGCAATGTCTCTGATCAGCAGCATCCGTCTGTGGACGCGCCAGAATTGGCTTCTGACTCTTCCTCTGACACCAGCGATGCACAAGTCTCTACCCCGGAAATCTCCATATTCAACCCCAATGCTCAAGTCAGCTTATGAGGTAGGCTTGCTAATACAGATACAATCGTCAGGTTATCCTATTTGCTTGCGCTGATATCATCAGCATGGATCTCTACCTAATCCACAGCCCAACACCATGCTTTAAAAGAGGCCCAGCCAATTAACCCACCATGTCAAGAATGACGTCCTTTCAGGGTCTTGAGGAATTACGACGGAAGAAAAATCAAGTTTCACATTCCAAACGGCACCCGGCCCTTCTCACCGTATCTGGTAGTACAGTACTACCTCTATTGCACTGACTTTCAAGGGTCCGCCCCATCATCTCGTTGGCGTTTCATGACAGGAGCTTACCATCCATCTAACGTACGTGGCTCTCCTAGGCTCTCGTGTTTATATTTGTGTCTTTACTGGGGCACTTCACTGGTGCCAAACATTCAACACGTACGGAGTAGAGCTGTTGTTATGCGAATTGTCCTTGCGAACCCTGCTCCTTGACTTGTACGTTATTATTGTGAGGTTTAGACCTGGTGGCCAATCAATTGCCGGGCAGAACAGCTAGACATCTTGTGTCGCATTACTCCTCGTGCATGTGTTATTAAAGTAACGCCGAGGCTCTGAGATGGCTTCGTTATGTTTCATTAATCCATTTCTCATATCAACTGCCGCTGTCTTTCCTACCAATCTTCCCCTCAAGGCAATCCTAGATGCCTTGAGCAACCTTTGGAATATCCACAAACTCCCGCTTCTTCAAATCTTCCCCTCACCTTTTTTCATCAGTCTTACAGGGTCGTCAGGTCGTCGTTCCATCATATCGTGAGCAGGAATTATTAATGAAAAGAGAAAAGAGAGAAGAAATATCCCGTTAAGAAAAAAGTCGCCGCTAAATACAGAGATAAGAATCCATGGAATGGAACTGCCACCCCCTTCGCCAGCCACTGAAATATCAGATGCTTCATGACACACAAGAATGGACGAAACGTTCATAACCTCGTCAGATAGGGAAAACTGAAATGCCAGACTGGCCCCTGGCCTAATGCAACAAAGCCAAGGTGAAACGTTGGTGGTATCCTGGAATTAGCGCTCGTACAGAGAGATAGAGAGAGATATTGAGAAACATGAGGCGCTCCCCGACTTTTTATCGACGAAATAGAAGAGATGAGATGAAAGAAATGAGTACATCCGATTGTAAGCAAGAGAGAAAAACTGCCCTTTCTTTTCAGAACACGGAAAGGGGGTATCACAGGCCTGTACTGTAATAATGCTTGGAGATACTGAGAAAAAAGTAATAGAAGCAACAGAAGCAAGCGCAAGAGAAGAATCCACAGAAACGTGAAAAAGAAGAAAAGGGAATCAAGAAAAGCGGATAACGAGAAACATGACCCAGGGCATGGATATCAATCGACAAACATTTTATCCCAGTCATCACTTTCGTCCAGCTTCCGTCCAGCTTTTGACTTGTCTTGCTTTGGTTTGGCTGTTGCCCCCTAGGCCTGATAACCACCAAACCCATTGTTGAAGTTCTGTCCAGGGCGAGGCTGCGCCCATTCAGCATTAGGGGGCTGCTGGCCTCTTCCATAGCCACCAGCGCTCTGAGGAGCGGCATATCCCATCGGTGATCCCGCATAGCCCGCTGGTGAACCTGTCTGAGGGCCGCCGTAGTTACCAGGCTGTCCGCCGTACTGAGCTATATCGTCTCCGTTAGCTACCATATGGATTGCTTCTTGCTCGCACTTCACTCACCACCGTACTGGGGATAATAGGTAGGCGTACCGGGGTAGCCAGGAGCTTGAGCACTCTGGGGACTGTAAGGCTGAGAAGGGTCGAACCCTCCCTGAGCACTAGGCGTCTTGTCCTTACCCCACTGCAAAAGAATTGTTAGCTGCCTATCTCCTACAACATGTCGGGTGGTAAGATTGGGGTAAAACATACACTGCACTTGAGGGGTCGACCGTTCACGTTGTACCCGTTCATTTGGCAGATCGCCATAGCCGCGTTCTCGTGGGTGTCCATCTTAATGAAAGCAAATCCTCGGTCGGCTTGGAAACGTGATTCGACGACGAAGCCAAAGTTCTGGAACAGAGGCACCACGTCGTTGGGGGTTGTGTAAGGGGTGAGGTTTCCAACGTAGACAGTTGTCTGCCAGCTGGGAGTTTGGGTCAGGATGACCTCGTAACTAGCGACGCCATGGGCTGGGAATTGGTGATGTCCATAAGGAGTGGTAGGGGTCATGCCCATCGCCTGCATAGCCTGCTGCTGGGCCATAGAGGGCTGGCCCTTCTGGTTTGCCCAGTTGCATCGAATGGCTCGCGAGCCGAGCCACTCGCCGTCCATAGAGCTCAAGGCCTTTTCGGCTTCGGGTCGATCGCGGAAAGCAACAAAGCCGTAGCCTCGAGACCGACCAGTCTTCATATCCCACATAACACGAGCCTCAGAAACAGAGCCGAAAGCAGAGAAGGCCTGAGTAAGAACTTCGTCGTTTACTTCGTTAGACAAATCGCCAACGAAGATATGGAAGTGGTTCGAGGTGTCCTCCTTGTTCGAAGTGTTTGACTGGTACGCCCAGTTGACTCGAATTTCCTGTGCTGTATGTTAGCCTGTGTCGTCCGCCACGGTTTTGTGTTTCGCTGGGTAGTAAATGTACCGATTGGTGAACTCGTCGTCCGTTGAGGGTTTGCATGGCACGCTCAGCGGCACCGGGGTCATCGTACTCGACAAAGCCGTAGTTGTACCCGCGCGCCTGTAAAAATTGCTGGTTAGTCCACCACATCTTCAAGATTTCTGCCGAACGAGAGAACTTACATTCTTGTCAGGAATAATCTTGACATTCTGAACATGGCCCGTAGTCTCGAAAATCTGTCGCAGAACTTCCTCGGTCACACGCTGGTCCAATCCGCCGATGTAAAGGGCACGCTTGTTGGGCTCAGGGGCGGCGCGGCGGAAGCCACCAGCGCTGGTGGGCGACATGATGCCTCCATTATCGGCGGCGGACCTAGGCGAGGTGATGGCAGTCGGGATCGGGTTGGTGTTCTGAGGGATATGCAGAGGCGGAGGGGGAAGAGCCTGTCCGCCATTCTGGCCAGGTTCGAAGCCAGGGGCGCCGGCACTGGGCTGAGGCGGAGGAGGCAGCTGGCCCGGGTTGGAGGAAGCACCAGCGTCGGCCATTTTGAATGATGTCGTATCGGAGGGGATGGTTTGGAGGGGGAGAGGAACGAGGGAGGATGAACGACAGAGCAGAGGTAGAATAGTAGGTAAGGCTACCTATGAGCTTTGCTGTGCTGTACTGTTGTCGGTCGGTCGAGGTGGAGAGTCGGCGGTCGGTGACAATATGTACCTGTACCTCGTAGCGGTTTGACAGGACAGGGGTCCAACTGGAAGAATCGACAGCCCGGAGCTAATAGTGACACGGTGGGCACAGAGGGGCCTGGTCTGACAACGGGGTCCAGACGAAAGCACGGGGACCGGGGAGCCAAGTTATAGTGGAAACTCCAACGTTCGGACGAACTCTTGAAAAGAAGTCGTAGACGACGAAAATAGCGAGGGCGCGAGATGCCCAGATTGTCGTGCTTGCAGTAAGTAAGGTATTGTATTGTAACGCGGGAACGAAATAAGATGTTGGCCTTGGCTGTGGTCGGTCGGTCGTGAGACGTGGGGGGGTAATTTGATGGAGATGAGAGCCGCTCGATAGCACGCGAGTAGACGGGCGCTACCTTGTACTGTCACCCGGTGTGCACGACAAATCGGAGTCTAGCAAAGACAACAAAGGCAACGACGAGAGAAGCAAGCTTGACTCAGGCAATGGATGAGACGAGCAATAGGAGATGGCGTGACAGACGAGAGCTTGATTAAGGTCATCTTGTATCTCGCACAGTCCTTTATACAGTGAAGTACACGGGCTGCACCCCAAGTCATCCATCCATATTACTCCGTCCATACCGACCGTACCTTTCTTTACCGACTATCACATCCCAACAGACCCTGCAGTTGTCCTGGTTAGCCATTGGCTGTTTGCTATTCCAGACGCCTGATTCGATCACAGTGTCAGGGATCATGAAGGGGGAAGAGGAGACGAGATGGACGACAAGCATAAACCATCACGCCTTGGAGAAGCGGGCGGAGGCTCAACATGAGCTGAGCTGAGACAGGATAAGAGTAGATACGTATTAAATACTCTAAATTGGTTTTTATGAACCAAAGAGGCAAGCTCGTGCTTAACTCAGCTCCTGTAAGAAGCTGGAGAAATAAGGTATCGGTACTTCAACTTCAAGTCCATGTACTTGCTCCCCGCACATCTCTTATAAAGACCATCAGCAAGTCTCGAGCCAGCACATAACAAAGCTCAGGTCGATTATCACTAGAATTTAGTCCACCTTGAATGGCGTGACCATATCGGGTTCATAAACTTGACCGTTGTAACTTAAGACATGATTGGAGGGATACAGGTTAATTTATAGAGGGGTGTAAGTGGTTAAACTGGGGTCGTTGGGGCATCGAATTTAGAATTTCCTTGACCTCTTCTGCTAGCCCAAAGCAACCTTCTAACAGGTTGTCACGCTGTTCAAGAAACTATCCTAACTTGAGATAACATTTGATATTTCGGAATTCTACACAGACTGAAACTTACAGGCAGTCAATGAGTAAACTTTGTGAAAGTAGCTGCTACCATGCTGTTGTTCACCGTCAAAGACAGTCAGTGATTCCAAGAGCTGATTGCACGTGACGTCGCTCCAGTAAATACGCTCTAGTGGGCAGCTGCACCGCTACCTTTGTTCAACATCGACGACATCTCGCCGTCTTTCAGCATCTATCCTTAACATAACGTCCTCTAATTCAGTTGAATAAATACTTCAGGTCATCTAGAGACGGGCTTAAACCACCTCGGTTTTTGACACCTGCTGCAGTCATGGCGTCCCAAGCTTCCCAAGACCCGCTGGATGTCTTGCAAACCATGGTCAACGATGTCGTAAGGATTATCCTCATATCCATACAACCCACTATCCTTGCACTTTGTCACTTCAAGAGGCCTCACTGACACTCTGGATTCTAGCTGGTTCACACGGGCAAGGCTCTTCGCGCTTCGCGTAAAGATGCTCAAGGCAACGTACAGCCGACTCAGGTTACCCTCAAGTCCAAGTTGCCTGAGTCCATTGATGGTTTCCGCTCTGCCTTGAACAAACTCGAATGGGAAATTGTACGTCGCGATCTTCTGCAGCCTCTTAATATCTCTTCAAATCTCACACTCTCATAGATTGATGCAAAATCTGTCCTGATGCGTGATATCAAGCGGCTACAGGAGCAGAAGCAGCAAAGCCAGCCCGTCCAACAACAGCAGCCTACTCCGGCACCCCAGCCCCCTCAACCCCCTCAACCTATTGAACCTCAGTCCAAGTCCCCCATGGTCATTGACCTTGAATCATCTCCTCCTCCTCCTCAAGACCAGCCCATGACGGAGGTTAAAGCCAACAAGCCAGTGGCCCCCTTTCCTGACATGGGTATGGGATTCCCCGATGTCGGCCAACCTAAGACGGCGAAGGATAATGTCGATTCGTCCATGATTCCAACGCCGGTCCCTGAGCCAGTCAAGGTGAAGACCAACAGCTCTCCAACTTCAACTCCAGCGCCTGCTGCTGCTACCGCTCCAATGGCTCCGATGCCAGTCATGGAACAAAAACCATTGGACAACCAGAACAACGACGATGTGATGGATCTCACCGGCGATGCGCCTCATTCAGAACTCAACTTTACAAATATGCAGTTCAGCCTAGCTCCAACAAACAACGACTCGCAGAATCCGCGCACCACACAAGAATCATCATTTGATCTTGCAACCTTTGCCCCACCCGAGGGTAACGACGATCTCTTGGGTCTCGACGACCTCTTGCCCAACACCAATGACCAGACCACCAACATGTCTCAGTTGCCTGCTGGCTCTGCTGACAATCCAGTCAAGCAAGAGCCGGGCATGAACCCAGAAAACCAAGGAACATCTCAGGAAATGACGACCGATAATTTCGATTCGGTGTTTGAAGACGATATTTTTGGCGATCTCCGTACAGGCGGCGGTCTTGCTGATGGAACGAATGATCCTACTTTCGAATCACTCATGGATGACCGCGATGATGACAACCTTAACTACATGGGGGCCAGCGAATTTGATGAAAACTTCTTCGATCTCGACAATATGTAATGATTGTGTCACATATCTAAGTCCAGGCACGCTGGAATTTGGTCTTTGGCGGCGGATCAGCAAGGGCGACGTAGTACGCATATCTTGTCCCCTCGAGAGGCGGCTGTGTGCACGATTGCATGGCGTCTTTTTCCGTCCCTATAACTCTGCGTCACACTCTTAGTTCTGTTCGATTCGCCCACATGCCAAGACAGCCTCGTCTTGGCCAACACCAAAACGAATTAGTGGAGGCTGGGAGCTATCGAGTGACAGCAATAGATATGCCACACGTCAGAACGACAGTTGGCGCTGAACTCTGTCATAGTACATCTTGGCTCAGGGTCTGAGGTCTGGTTGGGACCCTGACGATCACTGGTAACGGTTTTGCATAAATAGATTGCAGTGCTGGGAGTCTTGGCATCTTTGGGTTTGGCTCTTGGAGTTTTTCTACGGTTCAGAATGTATCATAAATGTGGATGGGCGTTTGATGGTTTGTTTCTTTACACGGGATTCCGCAAAAATGCTGGGTTGAAGGGTTTCTACAGGAATGGTACCAAGTACCAGGGATATCATGTTTTATGTACAGAAATCAAGCAGCTCTCGCTAAATCGACAGGCGCTGTGTGAGAATATACAACTCATCAAGAGTCTTCCCTCCTCTTTCTTCTAGAGAAAACAATCTCGCTATAAACAATAGACAAAATAAATCAGCATGGCCGCTGGCGCATGAAAAGCAAGGACAAAGAAAACGTCAAGTATCGTGATTCGTCTTGGGTGCTACTACACCATCGAGTCCCGTGACGCGGGGACCATGAGGCCTAGTCTTGCACTCAGGTCATGGGGATGTGGCGGCCACGCGAGCTTCAAGTTCGCGACGTTTGGCGAGCAAACTTTTGAAGGCGCCAATGCAGCAGACGAGGGCGTCTTCGTCATGAGCGCAGAAGCGGTAGCTCTTCTCCTCGGTGATGACTTGCAGACAATGCTTCTTGCTCTTGCTTAGAGGATCGAGGTCGACGACATTGACGACGGCGGATAGTGGTAGGATCCACCGGGCTGTGTATTCGGACTCGTCCTTGTAGAGAATGAGGTTACGCGGGCGAAGGACAGCCCACATGTCCTTCCATTGGCGCATGCCACGGCGGTGGCGCAAGAGATAGAGCCTGCCCTGCCATATAACGCGATCGGGGTCTTGCTCAACGTTGGACACGCTTACTTGACTAGCCGATCGGAGACCCAGACCTTGACGAACCGCGCCTGGGGGCAACTGAACAGCCAGGCTATCGAAAGAAGAGTCCTGGGGACGGAAAGCTTCGCAGTCGGAAAGATCAGAGTGTGATGCGAATTCAGCACCCGAAAGTCCCGAAGATTCGAGTATCGACGATCTTCTCCTGCTTCCCGAGGAAGTAATGTATCTGGGGGCAGAAGATGCCATTGGCTCGGGAGAACTGGAAAGGAAGCGCTCGTGTTCGCTCGGGCGGTTGCCGTTGATAGAAACTGGGTTGATGCCATTGTTCGACTGGTGGGCGGCACGGGGACTGGCAAGAAACATCTCGTCCTCCTCTTCGTCAATGCGCGCATCTCTTCGTATTAAATCCATCCATTCCTTAGCATCCTGAGCAGAGGGGGCTTGGAAATGGTAGTTGCGGGATGGAGAAAAAAGGCCGAAAACATTATCGCGTTTGTGCTTGGGGTCCTTGAGTTCGGCGACAGCAGTAATATCGGACAGATAAAGCTGATGTCGCAGTCGATCTTCGCTTTCGGTTTTGTACAAAGACAGGGTGTTGGGTCGTAGCACAAGGTAAACAGTCTTCCATTTCTGGAGAGAAGTCAGATTTGAACAGATGTTTGATACGTATGGGACTGTGCTTGGAAAGAAAAGGGGAATACATATCAAGGGTGAAACTAACTTTTGTCTTTTGAGTCCGCTTCTGCACGTAACCGCTCTTCAACACGCGGTCAAAGTCAAAACAACCATCGTTGTTTACCGGTGAGAAGGCAGCTTCAAGATTTGAATGGCTACGAGGGCGGGTGGAGACATCGAGTTTGGTATTGAGGGAGGTCTGAAGCTGGGGCGTAGCCCGTTCAAAGAGAGTCCCGGCCATTGTGAACTATGTTTCGGCGGATGGTATTGAATTCGAGGTTGAGGATGATGGTGATGTCACGAACATCAGGTGAACGGACGGCTCGTGGCGGAGAAGGGGTGGCGCTCGATTTGAGGAATTGCACAGCAATTGATTAAGTTTACGAGTGGGTTGGTATAAACGTTCGGGAGTCAATAGGGGACGGGAAGTAAAAGCCTCGTTGTAGGTCGAAACGGGGAGAATGATCGGCCTCTTGAATGTCGAAAGGATGGGTTACAAGCAGGGATTCGAAACCAGGCTGTGGCCGTTGGGATAGAGGATCCTGGTACAAGAATAGAAGGTCGTGGAAGTCGAGGTGAAGGTTTCTTCGGGCGTGGAACGTGATACCAGTACGGAGTATAGTTTGGTGAGACTTGAGGAGATGAGTCTGGAACAAGTGGTGACAGTGTTGTTGTCGTGGTAGAAGTTGTTGATTGTTGTGATTAAATTGGATGGTGGCCAAGTTGAGTCGCTGTGTATGGAGGAGAAAAAAGGGAGGGATGGAGAAGAGCCAAGAAAGAAAGAAGATCGATCTATTATGAGAGAGTAATGATTGTCGAATAAGAAGGTTTGAATGACGATTGAATGGAATAAACTAAGGTATGCGGGCTTTTGTGGTTCTGCAATGATGGAGGAAGAAAGGGGACGGGGAGCAAGGACATGAAAAGGTGTTTTGATCGGCAACGGTGGTTGTCGCAGAAAGGTAAGAGATGGCCAAGTCCAGGAGGGGAACAATGACGGGGGGGTTCTAAAAAAGAGCTAAGCCAGAAGCCAAGTCGCAGATCTGCAGGCTCGGTACTTGTTCGGTACAAGGTACCCTAAGGGGAACTGCCGCTAAGCTACAGTGACAGCTCAAGTATTTCTAGCTCGATGCCAAGTATCGGCTGTCATGCATGCTCAGGTCGCTGCTCTAGGCTGCCTGGGGGCGTTTCGGGTGAAGTGGGCGTTTTTTGAGGAGATGTGACGGCGTCGAATCAATTATTGAGTGCGCGCAAACCAGACGGGGCGGCGTCAAGGCTTTTGACTACTTTATAAATCAATCAATGATTGAGACATTATTAAAAGCGGTCAAGAGGATAAGTACAAATGTCCCAATGTTGACTGACCCGTCGGACCTTGGGTGATTCAACTCGGACACGGTGGGCTTGAAAACGGAAATCAGACAAAGGTCTATCAATTCCTTTCGCATTCGGACTTGAGGACCAAGGAATGAAAGAGAGTTAGACTACCTCTCGATCTTGTTCCCAGAACGGGATTACATCAGGTGGCGGGAGATCTTGGTCGAGACCCTTATCAAATCTGCACCAGTTGAGGATCAGTCTTACGTATCGCCTGACGTCTCCCCCCTCCACCAGCAGTAGGCAGAGAGAAACTATTTAAAACAGCCCAACGTTGATGACAGTGGGCAGTGTTTTGTCTTAGAAACTGCCGTGATTCGTAGTCAATACAGGCTGTGCAAAGCAACTTTAGGCAGCTGATTGAATAAGTGAGTTAATAGCTGTCCGCATATTCCGTAGCCGAAAACGAGCACGAAAAAGAGCCTTGTTTCTTGTTTCTTGCTTCGTGGGTGAATCTGACGATTCGAGATCATTTACAGTTTTTTGTTGGGGGAGTTTACAGCCATGATCCTGTCATGCGTCTGGCTGCATATGCAATGACCAGAAACGGTCGACAAAACGGCGGCTATCTGTCAAGTAAATTAATTCTCTATTTAATATCCAGGACAAGGCCCGGCCCGACCAGGTGGTCTGTCGCTTAATCTGATACAAAGCGCTTCGACAAGAGTCCACCTGTTGTGGGCATTGTCCTCGGTTGTGAGACGATGCCCAGCGGCTAAATATCACGATTGAAAGAGTTTCATGCTGAGACCATGTCCATGTTCCCTGCTGCGCCCTGAGCCGAACAGGCAACTCGGTGCTGGAGAATTCAGGTGAGTTTCATCAAGAGGCTGCCAATTAATGCCGCCAAGTTACCAAGTCGAACTTGGAGTGACAGTCAAAGTTGATGATATTCTCTTCAGTCGTGATTTGTGTTGATGCCATCGCTAAGTAGTCAATGGTCGTTTTATGCTGTTGAGTCATCGGCGAGTATGAGACCCGCTGTCTTGCTCAGACTACTAAATCTAATATGGAATGGGATTGGCCATGATTGTGAAAACAAGATAGTCCTGTTGCAGCTGCAAGATGTTATATAAGTGGCTTTTTCAGTATCTAAGACCATCTCCTAACTCAGTATCGCAACCCTTTCTCGAGTAATTCGCACGCAATCACCGATATTATCCATACCACTTCACATCTACACGCTCTTGGCTGTACCCGTCATGTCTTTACACGAACAACACAATGTCACGGACAACACCGATGTAGAGATTCAATCCAAAGTCAAGCGAGTCCTCAAAGAGACTCCCTTTGCCGTCTCAATTCTCACAAAACTCACTGGTGGTACCGCCAACTTCATGTACCATGCCACACTAGAAAACCATTCGAGTGACTATCCAGACGGTGTCGTGATCAAACAAGGCGAGGCATATGTGGCGCTTCACCCTTCTTTCAAAATCGCAACTTCTCGGTGTGTTAGTACAGCGCCATTCCACAATACTCTCACGCGCAGGTTAACATTTATCGTAGGCCGTCGAACAAGAGTCTCTCATCCATCTCGGCGTATTCCCTCCAGTAACAACGCCATCCTGCTCGATATCTACTCCAGCAGTATATCACTTCAACCATGACACCAACACCCAGGTTCAGGAATATCTCCCAAAGGCCGTCGGTCTGAAGGACTACGCCCTCAAGCATTATGCTGCTCCTACATCCCAATCCCTGAAGCTCCAATGCGACCAAATCGGTCACGGCCTTGGAGCTTGGCTTCGTGCATTCCACAGCTGGAGCCAAGAGCCTAAGCAGGCTGCCATGCGAGAAGTGTTTGCGGGGAATAAAGAAATGCAGGGTCTCAAGAACATGATCAATTATCAGCGGCTACTGCAGATGGTGGACCGACACCCAGAGATTCTTGGCGATGCAAGGGACGCTCTGCAGGGTGTTAGCGATCTGGCAGCCGGGGAGCTTGTGGATGAATCAGCTCTCTACGTCATCCATGGTGATTTCTGGACTGGAAAGTGAGTCGTCATAATAATATTGGTCGTCTGAGTATCAGACTTGGGGAAACTAACTACCGCTCAGCATTCTGTTACCTGACACCTCCATCCAAGAAGGCATCCAAACTCCTATTCGTGTCGTCGATTGGGAAATGGCCCAGCTTGGTGTTCGGCCTCTCGATCTCGGTCAAGTTATCGCCGAACTCTGGGAGCTTAAGCTATACAAGGACATAGACGCTGGCGAGTGGCTTGTTCGGGCGTTTGCCGACGGCTACGATACGGTTGATGACGACTTTGCCTACCGCACAATTATTCATGTGGGTGTGCATTTGATCTGCTTTGGATCTCAGACGCCAGGCTGGGGTACTGCTGAGCAGCAAAAGGAAGTGGTCAAAGTGGGCAAAGAGGTGCTGGTAAGAGCATGGAGTAAAGATCGAGAATACTTTGACGGGCATGTCCTTGGGAGTCTGTTTAGATCTCAAGATTATATTCCGCTTACTGTAAGTGTATAAGCGAGACAGAGAAATTACTGTGTAGGTCGATGCTGTCGGCCTCACTGTGATGCTGCTGTCAAGAACCGTATGATACTATGTACTGGAGCTGTTTCTCAAGCCGCAACAAGATAACATTTCTCTCTCACTGTTGACTCATCAGTCTTCGGTGAAAATATGTTTGAACCAGGGCATGTCAATTTATCAGGCAACGAAGGAAAATCATGTTCTGCCGACAGGCACCTATGTGTAAGTGATCAAGACGCCAAGACTGGAGGTCGGGCCAAAGAAAAGCCCGAAACAAACAAGCAGATGTGATATTTTGTTAATTCTCATGATAGTTCATATTCTTGAGTCGGAATTTGTTGGTCTGTAATTTGGTGTATAAATATAATACCTATCTCAAGATTTGTTGTGAGGTTGGTCAGCCTAATCGTGCACCACGGGTGGTCGGTTGGAGACGGCGAAAAATTCAACTTTTCATAAACTTCACACCAACACACGCATTTTCTGCCCAACGCACTCGTCTACTTACACCAACTTGTCCTCCAATACCAGAAGCAAAGGAATTCATCACACAACGCTTGATACTGGGTGTAACACACACAGCTGCCCTAGTCTTTATCATCCAAACCCCGCGAACGGCATCTACCCTGTATAAGCCACCCGAACCTCCGTCTCCGAGTCCGTATTCATCTCCGCATCCGACTCCGATGCCTGCCTCGGACACCAGCCGGCCTTGCAAGCGATGCAAGGTCGAAGACGCTCCCTTTAGCCTACGGACAGATCCTACATGCCAGTAAGTTATTCTCATCTTCTCAATACCTCATCGTTTCGCCACTCATACTGACGAGTGACTCAGCGATTGCTACATTCAATATGTCGCCTACAAGATGAACAAGCGTCTTGGCACGCTTCACAAAGACACTCGCTCTTCAAAGCAACTTACTACACGGAGGTATTTGGCTGGCTTATCGTTCGGGCCCTCGTCTAGTGTTCTTGCTCAACTACTCGACGAGTTAGCCCTTCGCCATTCAGAGAAGAAGGCATCTTCACCATTTGAACCTGTCATTGTCCATATTGACACGGACTTATCAAACGCCGATGGCGAATCTCCTGCCAGGAAGTTGTTGGACGAGTATCGTCGTGCCTTTCCACACGTTACCTTCGAGTGCGTTCCTCTCAAGGACGTCCTCTCCGTCAAGAGCATCGACTGGTCAACTCTGCCCCTTGATGCCGGCACACCAGATGAAGATCCATCTACCCGCCTTCGACGAATGTTTGACGCCTTACCGACACTGACTTCACGCACCGATATCCTCCGTCGGCTTATTCGTCACCTTCTTCTCCAGAAGGCTCAAGAGCACTCGTGCTCAGCACTTCTACTAGGCCATAGCACTACAGCACTCGCTGCCCTGACACTATCCGAGGTCGCCAACGGACGAGGCTTTGCAGTGCCGCTGCAGGTTGCTGACGGCATGACTACTATATGCACGTATGAGGCAGCCGAGGGCGGCGCCGCGCAAGAGACCAGCCGACTCGAGTTCCCGGTTTACTACCCCCTACGTGAGATCTTTCGCAATGAACTCCTCCAGTACATTGATCTAGTGCCATCATTGAAAGAGGTTGTTCCGGTCGACCAAGCAGGCGCCGCAGCCAGAAACAGTGTCGTCTCACACAAGGACCTAAGTATCGAGGAGGTCATGACACGATACTTTGACAGCGTTGAAGAGGGATACTCTGGTATCGTTGCCAACGTAGTGCGCACAACTGGAAAGTTAGAGCGAGTCCCCGGGAACAGCTTCTGTGGAAGCTGCGGCATGTCACTTGATGCCGAGGGCGATTCGCGATGGGCGGGAGAGATAGGCGACGATGCCGGGGACGGGCCGGGTGCAGCCGGCGCAGGCCGGTTATGCTATGGCTGTAAGCGGTCGATTCACGGATAGATCATCAATAGAGATAAAAGACATTTGAAATAAACATTCCCAAAGAGAAACTTGTTGATGTATTCTGGTATAACATAGTGTCTATCGAGACGTAAAACTCCCCAAACAATGCGCCGCGCCACCTTTTGATTGCCAAACCCATGACCCAGGCGGTGCCAAATGCTCCCATCATCCTGCCAATATGATCATATAAATGAGGATTTGAAATAGTACGTTCCTCCCATCAAATACAAGAGCCGTTTTGCTCGTAGATTCATGCACGCCAATCACTTTGCCTCCGATTTAACGAGCTCTGCTACTCTCAACTTCATACCAATCGCCTTTTAAGTCGCCATCTCCAGTCTGCCGGGCAGAATACGATCCTCAATCTTGCGCATGAGCTTATTGGTCTGCTCGGCCAAGCTCAGAGTCAGGATGGTGTGGGGTAGAATTCTGGCAAGATGGGGGAAGAAGCCCTTGTAAAGAGCGAAAAGACCCTCAGAGCGGATGGTTTTGGAGAGACAGTCGGCGACGCTGCTGTACAGGTTGCCATTCTGGTTGTACATACGGGACATTATAGTGTCTGTAAGAAAAGAGTCAGCAACTTAATTTAGTCTTCGTTCAGAAGTAAGACTTACCAGGAGGATGCATCACGCAGCAGACAACAAATCCACTGATAGCACTGGAAGCCAAGTGCAGACCGGGACCCTCCTCCATACCAAGATGACGAACCAGACGACGCTTAGCGAAAAAGTAGGTGGGAAGCTGAACAGAGCTACCAAAAGCAGTTCGGATCATAGCAGCCTGCACACCACGGTAGAGACCACCAATACCCTCAGTTCCATAGATAGATTTAAAACCATGCCATGCGCCGCGGTAGTGATGTTGGGTACCAACCGGCCTAAACGTCGAGAAGCTCTGCAGACGGGTCTTGACGAGGAAGAAGGGGCTGCCAGCCGCGGCGCCGATTACGCCCGAGGCAGCGCCGCAGAACATGTTGATGCCCAGGTTCTGGGCCTTTCCGTCTTTGAGGAAGAAACTTGAGAGCGCATTGCGCATGGGGTCGTAGAAGCCAAGACGGCAGCCATTGAGGAGGACTTGGTAAATATAGGCGGCGCCGATACCGCGGTAGATGTTGCGGACACCCTCGTTGCGCACAATGACGCCTACGCCGTGGATCGGTCCCCGGTAATGGTGAGGTTGGTGGCCCTTGTTTTGGAGCTCGCCTTGCAACTGCATGCTATAGAGGGAAATAACGAGTCAGATTTGAATCGTAATTGAAGCGCGGGGAGTCTGTAAGCTTGAAACTTACCGAATTTTGACCGTCTCAAAAGGATGTGTCGCGGTAACGGCGCCGCAGGCGGCGATGCCGCCAGCAATGAAGGCGCTATTCAGACATGGTCAGCGCATGAACATGGTTGCAAATGCAGTCCTTGGTAAATTCTGAGGACATGTGAATAAGCATCGGGGATTAGAAAGCTTACCCAGCGGTGGTCGACATGGCCCCGAGCTCTCCAAATGCGAGGAGGCGGCCGATAGTTGCAAGAAAAGGGTATAAAGAGAGAACGCGAGAGGGAACAAGATCCCTGGAAGGGTCGGAGAGCTCGGGCGAGAGAACTTGTCTCGACAATCGGCAGCCCGAGGAATGTAAGATGAAGCAAAGGGAAGAAGTTTGTATGAGGTGAATTCAAGGAGAAGGATTGGGAGCGTGGAAAAGAAGGGTTTCAATCCGTCACCAGCGGCTTCGGACCCTATGGCAGCGCGAGAAATTGTCAGCGCTGAGAGAGGTACCACTACTTGCGCAATTACACTAAAAAGGTACCAAATTCTACGTAATGAACTGGGACCACGGAACCTTCTTATGGGGCTGGGGATATATATTGGGTACGGTATCTGACTCGGATGTATTTGCTATCTTCTCCTCGGTCAGCGGCTGAAGAGATCAAAAGCCGACTAATACCATCAAGGCCGATAACAGTTGGGATGAATCCCGAATTGAAGCTCTAGAATCTGGGTATCTACGGTCCTGCACTATCCGTAAAGTACATACAGCACATCCATGTCCCTACGCCGTTGATCTAACCTGGGCTCTGCTTGTTGGGGGACTTTTTTCTGGCCCTGTCTGCTTTTTGCGCCGGATGCAATTCCATATGCCGACGTCGGCGGTCATTTTTCGCGGGGAGGTTTAGCGGATCCTTTGCGTCAGTAGGGCCGCTGGCCCGCTGTCCTAACCCCTGGAAATGGAGGACAAGGACGGCATTTGATTTGTCGAAGCGATGATTAACAGCTATGACGCTAGGGTCAAGGGGAATGGACAGCTGCTTTGTCGGCGATTCTCTTGCTTTTGAGCGGCTTTGCGCGATTGGGTTAAGTTCGGCTTGCTGCGGCTTGGGCGCTTGAATGCCGTCTCCAGCGTGAACTGTACCGAGGGCAATAGTAGGTACGGGTTCTATGGGGGGGGGGGTTTTCATGCATGGGGATAGATAGGAACTCCATATCCGGTCGGAGTGTGTA
>JABEXW010000198.1:0-38082 GCA_013266185.1 Fusarium sarcochroum
CATCCACAGTATACTGTGGATGAGTGGGTGAGAATAGGTGACGATCAGGCTGATCTCTACCATGCTGCACGTCAATATTGATCTAGTAACCTTGTAGCAGCTTTGATCCAATGAGGTAGGTTTCTTGGTTCAGGAAGGGTCCTGCTTGATTGATTCGAAGGGTCCTGGCAAGCCTGGATAAGCTGTCATTTTAAGAATCTACAGTGTCCAGGATGGGGCTGCTAGAGGAGGAAGAAAAAGTCAGAAAATAGAATATCAGTTGTCCTTTATGATCACTTCCGTCATAGTTACGATAAAGATGCGTAAATACACTAACTGATAGCTGAAACTTTCAGCTACAAGATGATATGACTTTTGACTAGACTAGGTCTTGGAAGATGACCAGTTTTGCAATTGATACAAATATGAACTGTGGACTTTTTTCTTTCCCCTGAGGTAATAGGTACAGTACCTTCTTCCCATGTGGTGCCTCCCATTCCATCGGATCTACAAGGTACCTCGACTTACGTAGCAGGCAGGCACAGTGGCCGCTGGGATGTGGAAGGTGTTGAGTTGTCGGTCGTCCGCTCTCGTGTGGGTCTAGCTTACTTTTAACAAAAGCACAGAATTAGGTGATTGCTACTACCTTATCGGTGAACTACCAGAGTGAGACACGGAATACTTTCTCCTTTTCCAACTTGCAAGCGTCAAAGACTCGCTCGGATCTCTCGAATATTAGCAAATGTCGCATCGGCACAATGACGAACAAGTGATGTGCTGTACTATTTTCACTACCCTGGTTGAAAGTTCACTAATAAGATCCAGCAATTCTTCCATCCTCTTTCAAGACCCTTGCTCGTCGTTGCTGGCCCTTGACACACATGGCATGGTGGCATAACCCTTGTCTCGGGCAGCCCACAAGCGCGCTTTAGTCTCTCCCCAGCATGCGACTTTCAGCGGCCCCATGGATCATCCCTTGCTGGGCTTTGAGATCCATCGTTTATTCGGAGACTTCTTCAGCCATGTCTCGACCTCTCCGACATCAAACTACTACGTAGTAGTTTCGTGGCATTCTACTTGCCTGTAGCCAGTCATGTACCTGCGAAGCCGACTATCTTCTCATAAAAATCAACTGTCTCGCCGTCTCCGTATATGCATCATATTTTGCTTCGAAGCAAATAGCCTACTAAATTGACTCCAGGAACATATGAGTGTCAAGCGGACAAACAGGTTGGCGTGCTCTCTTAGCGTCGCGCTACCTTGCAACTTGAATATGACCTATCATCAACACGTCCATCTTGGCAAGCTGCCAGCTTGTACCGAGTATGCGGATTGCTTCATCTTCTCCCCAAGCGGTCGTTCCTTAACAATTTCCCAAAGCCAACCGCGGGCATACAACGACCCAGAAAGTTTTTAAAATGACATTCGTACGTGTTGCTGCGATAAAAACTACAAGGGAATTTCACCGTTATCCATAACGGTGTAAAGCTGCATGGAGCTCGGCCCGCAGTGGGGGTTAGCTAGATAAAATCCAACTGCACATTCCGAAGCCCAAGAGTCGAACAATCAATTGCTTGAGAACAAGCTTTGGTTTGATTCAGTACGGCTCTGCTTCAAGACATCTTGCAAATTATCGTGTTTACAGATACTATCGGAGCAGCGATCCGATCAAGGCTAGTGATACTTGCCAATACCTTGCTCAGCTGGGAAGAGCTTGACAACCGACAATCAGCCCTCATTTCAACAGCATGGTTGGCCTGTTGGTGATCCTGAGATCCAATCCCCTGCATATTGCGGCTCGGATCTCGTCTTAGCAGACCTGTAAGGTCTTCTCTTCTATTTTTCAGCAGACAAGAACCTGTCGATCATGACCAAGTCAGGACACTGCAGGAACTCAGCCTTATTACAACGGACAATATGCTTCAAAACGACTTGCTCCGAATGTCTTTAATAGCTGTCATGCATCGCGCCGGAGGCCGATGCCGTATACAGCAGCGGCGGTACGTTGAAAGAGACTTGATAGGATCATGGCCGATTTTCGTCGTACCTTGAACCAAGCCACAAAGGCTATTCCTTAGCTGGACAAGCCCGCCACAAGATCGGGCTTGGGGAATGCCCATCGATGGTAGATGCCAATTCGGAATGGTTCTTTGATGAAATGCCATCAATTTTACGGGCTCTAATGACTGGGATTGTGCCACAATGTCATGCAAGCAAGGTTCGACCACGACACTGGTGGTTGCATCGGTATTGGTCACTTGAACCACCTGCATCATAAGGGTGTTAAGCACCAAATAAAGTCATCGCAGCCTCGCAGGTAGGGCAAAGTAAGGTACATGTATCTATCGGCTCAACGCGACACAGAATGACGCTGCAATGGACCCCTTATTCGGACGTCATGACCAGGTTCAGGCACAGGCACAGGCACACGCATGGCTGAAGCAGAATGGAGGAGTCATTTGCTGTGTGCATTCTTTTGTTACACCTGGCGCGCTAAATCATGTGGGAATGGCGACCGTCGATCGCAGACCAGCATGGCCAGTCACGGTGAAAAGCGCAAGTGCTGAAGGGATGAGGTTGAGGGCCAAGGATGACTCTCCACAGGATGTCTCCCAGTAGGGCGGTTGCGTGTTTCCAAGCTCCGGACGGTCGGTGCAGATTACGGACGATCACGCACCAGCGGGTATAGGTACCGAGCAGTGGCAACGACGGCGTGACGCCAAAACTGGAGGGAGTGCGCCCCTAGAAGATGAGAGCTTCTAACGTCGTTCGCCGCATGTTTGGTCGATTTAGAAGTTTGGTGTGTGTGCGCGCGTATCGATCGGGTGTGGGTGGGCTCTGGATCTGGAAAGCTGTCATGAGGGAACCGCCGCCGGAGAGGGGAGCTCGATCCCCCGGCCCGTTGTGAGATCCGACAATGACGTCCAGCGGCATGGATGCAAAACCCAGGGTCGTCAGTGACGATACCTCATCGTGCGGCCCAAGCTCCAAGGTGGGCGGCTGAGCTCATTGCACGGTGCGGTGCGATTAGCGGTGCGGTACGGCCTCGAGACTGTACGGTACCGTGTATCAGCCGCGTGGTGCTAACCTCATCACAAACACGGCGAGACAGGACGGGACGTTGGATTATCTTGATACCCTCCATTTCCCTTGCCTCACACCACCCAATGGCTGCTCAAATTGGCCCTTTTTGGCTGCACTGACGGATTTCCAACCGCTTCTAGCACCGAAACCTGACGAACTTCGACTTCAGTCAAGTCTTGTATTTGTTCCCCTCGTCTCTTGTCGGAGCCGGGCTTGGCTCCGGTCGAGTTCAGTTCACATCCTGCCAGTCCCATTTTGCGAATCTTTTCCGTGCCCTTGCTCCCCTCGTGCACTCTGAAAAAACTCTCTCCCAAAAAGATGTCTTCTCGAATTCCAACTACAAGCGGCCTCTTTAGCCTTCCCCGTTGTTATTAACCTCTGTGTTCCCCTGCATACTTAATCAAGACTACCAAACGTGCATTCCCATACCAGAAACATCTGCATCCCGATCGCAACTCGTCTTTTCGTCTCAGAAACCGCATCACGTACCCCATTTAATCCCCAGTCTTATCTCACTGGTCGCCCGCCTCAGCTTCCTTGTGCGTGCATTCTTGTTAACTTGCCCCTCATATTTTATTTCCACCCACGTCCGGTAGCTCACGAAGCTGTCGCGACACTGTCCGCTCCCCCAAACAAGGCCACCTGGAGCTCAACGCTCTGCCAATTTTCGCCCTGGGGCGTTGTACTCAATGGAGCCAACCGAGTACATCTGGGAATTCTTTTCATCCTAGCCAGCTTTTTAGAGCTGCTGTTTTCCTAGTACCCCCCCAAGTCACTCTTACATGTGAGCGTACGGCCAGAGTCACCTTTCCCACTATGGACCCAGGACCATCCTCATCCAGCAACGTCTCACCTGGGCCTGGACCGCACACTAATCGAAAGGAGCGCGGCGCGATTGCAGCTCAGGTATGTTGAGCTTGAAAGTTATGCCTCTGAAAATGTTCTTGGCTTTGCTGCTTGTCAATTCCATGTCTTGCTCGTTGCGATTCTGGTCGCTGGTCATCAAGGCCAACGTCGGATCCCACCCCCTCGTAGTCTAGCATACGTTTTGATCATTTATCTTGTATCTATACCACTTGTATCTTCCCCTTTTCGAGTCCAAAGAGCTGAATGGCCCACTGTCGAACGATGTGACTGACAAATACCCAGGCTTGTGAAACGTGCCGCAACCGAAAGCAAAGATGTGACGAACAAAGGCCCAAGTGTGGTACATGTCAGAGATTCAAACTTGACTGCCGATACCGAGAACCTCAACCCACGAAGTATGTTTTAGCAAGGAGAGCCTAACAAAGCGGCAAGGACGCAGAGCCAAGCCCTTGAATGGTGATGCTGTCGTTGTTGTCCTGGCCTACATCTCACCCAACTGCAATACGCTAAACTCCGCCCATAGGAAGGATAAGACCTTGGTTGAGATTCTAGACCGACTCAAGAGTGTCGAAAACAAAATCGACAGCTTGGGTCTTCGTGAGAACGCAACCCCTCCCATTTTCAATACTTCCCAGCCGCCTACCGTCTATCCTGCGAGCACGCCGCTACTAGTGGATCCCGAAACCCAAGATTCCCTCCCAGGGACATCTCTCCCTCCGACAAGCCCGACGCCCACCCATGACACAGGGGGCTACCGCTATGACTCTTCGGTCTCCAAGATGTCGGAATGGCCTGTCATGCGCCAGATGTTCGAAAGTCTGGGCCAGAAACCTCCGTCACCGTTGGGCGAGCATGATATTCCTGCGCTTCCAAGAGGACTCCGCGACTCAGCCGTTACTCTACCATCTGATGGTCTTCAACCAGTAGGAATGCCAAGCAACAGTACCTTGCAAGTACCTCTACACCTTTCTGGCCCTGCATCAGCTCTCAATCTTAGCCCTCCTAGTGTGGATTGGGAGACGATGCAACGACTTAGCAAAGGCTATTTTGATGTCATCAATTTTCTTCATCCCATCATGGACCGACAATGGTTCAACGCGAATACTCTGAGTTCGATTCTTAGTAACGGCTTTCAAGAGGGAACCATCTCATCTCTTGTACTACTTATCTTTGCCCTTGGTGAGGTGGCGCTCACCACTTCTGAAGTGCCGATATCAGCCTATAAGCAGCGACCCTCTGGAATCAAGGGAGGTACTATCGACCGGCCACCTGGTCTTGCTTACTTCAATGAGGCACGAAAAAGAATGGGGTTTGCCCTGAGCGAGGTCAGCTTGGAAAATGTACAGATGTTTGCACTTGCTGCTCTGTATTATTCAAGCTGTGGACAAGCTCTGGTCAGTATATTCGACTACAACACTTAATGCATCTATATTGACAACCTTATAGGAATGTTGGAGGATGACAGTTTACGCGTCTTTGGCTTGTCAAGCCTTGATAACAAGGTGGGAAAATCCGTCACAGAATGTCTCAACTTATCAGTCTAACTCTGCGTCCATAGCAAACCCAACGAACTTCATGGACCTCGAGCGGATTTGGTCAAAAGGATCTTCTGGCACTGTTCAATTATGGAAACGTAGGTGCTGTCAAGATGATAAAGCTACTTGCACTGACAAAGAGGCAGTTGTTTTCACATGGAATTCGGGCTACCTCTAACTGGGCTGGAGAAGCTCGAGGAAGCCATCGGCCTTCCAGACTTTAGCGGACCGATCACTGACGAAGACTATATCGGGAATCAAACAACACACTTTCATGAGCATTTTGCTTCTCAGATTGTCTTGCGAAGGCTCTCTGCCAGCTTCCATTCTGTTCTGAATAAGGGTAAGTAGAATGGAGTAAGCCCTGACCGTACTATGTATCTTTCTGCTAACACACTGCAGCCTTTGGCGCAAGCACATCTGTTTCATTTCCAGGATTTGGATCCTATATCGGCTCGTCGAGCCCTGGTAGTGCGGCCATAATGAAACAACTTGACGCACAACTCGACCAATGGCGGGGCATGCTGCCCAGTCATCTTCGATGGCAGGATAACCAAGCTGTAGCCTTCTCGGATCCTTCACACGATGCTTTCAGCGATGTTTATACTGGACAGCCTCTGCAGAGCAACTGCATGTTCACGCCAGAACTCGACACACAACCAGCGACGTACCCATACGCGGCCGACATTCAGGTTGCGCTCCTTCGAACACGATATTTATATAACAAATATCTTATATATCGCCCATGTATCTTCAAAGCTCTGCATCATCCTGAGAGCCTGACACGAGAAGATGCCGAAGGTGCGGCTGAATGTCTCAAGGCGTCGCTCAAGTGGCCCATCGCGCTGTCACCCCCTTGTACCAACAAACGCCTCGTGCCGACTACATTCTTTTGGTCGCAGAACCTGTTTGGCGTTCTCATTCTGTTGCATCTATCACAACAACATCCAATGTTGGCTCGGATCCGGTCGTCGCTTTGCGGGCAGCGCTTCGATGTGGAAGCCACCCAGACTGTCACAGTTTACTTGGATTGGCTACGCGATATGAAAAAGATAGACTCGACGGCGAACTGGTGCTGGAATATCATTCGCCTAATCTATCGACTGGACGATTAAATAGTGAGAAGGAGATAGTATTGGTATGAGCTCCCCTTAAAAGGTTGAAACAATTGGGAGCGGTGGCTGGATTAGACTTTACGACAATCGTTGCGAGGCGAAGCATTGGTTGTTTCTTTACGGCTGGAAGTTGAGCGTTTTACTCCATGGTCGAATTTTCGTTGTTGACGTTCAACCTAAAGACTATAGAGGCGTTCACAAGACGTTGTGTTGATCACATCTTGAAGAGGGTCCTAAAAGAGAATTAAGTTAGTGTTTGATACCCAACTTTCGCATCCACGCCCCTCTTGGGTTTGATTTTCTTAACCTCAGCACTTTTCGCCCAGACCGCCCTTCTAATCCGTTGGATTGACCTTGTTTTGCTCATGATTGGCCGAACCAGCTCCGAAAGTCCATCGTATTCACCGACTCTTTGGGACACCGACATGTTGAACACCCAAGCAGTTGTTGGCCCACACATTAGCTTGCAGTCTCTCAAACCATCTCCTTACCAGCAGCATATCGTCAGGTAAATCTCTCATTGACAGAAAGGTACTAGTGAATCTCGGATAATGCCAACATGACTCGCACAGACAGCAGGTCGCCATGGCACCAACTCTTCTTGATGATGAGAGAACTTATACCATCATGACGTAATCCAGCCATCACGGAGCCTGAGCCCCCGACAATAGCTCCCCGACTATTGGCTCGCTTTATACCAAACTTACCCAGCGCCAAATTACACTGGATAATATGTCATTTCAGCGTAACAAAAGGTCATATAATTGCACCGAGGAAAAGGCGACAAATGATCAGGTGCGATACAGGATCGACATTGCAGTACCGCGGCAATTAACCAATGACAAGGCATGAGTGACATCACTGCTTCAGCTGTAGGTTAAGCATGTAACAGAAACATTGCACGACCATAAGCATGTGTCCCGACTGGAACAACTGATAGATATTCCTGCCTCTACAGACACTCACACAAGCGCCTTTTACGCGCACCGTTAAGCTCCTTGCATTTTCATCCCTGCATAGCCTTACGAAAGTTGCATATGCAACTCACCTTATCCCAAACTTGGTACATACCCGCTTATACACTTGCTTTTTACCCACGTGGCCTCAGCAAAATGATTCCATATATTTGAAGGCTTCTTCAATCAGAGCATCGCAAACGTTTAAACATAAGAGCGGGAACACGGCACGGGCCGGAGCGACGACAGTGGGGCCGCCCCGGCGTCATACACCTTTCCCCTGTGCTGCGGTGGGAGTTGGAGTTAGTCGCACAAAGACGAAGTATTACAGGGAGTGTCATACAAAAAGTGCTGATGTTACGGAGTAAGAGCTAGCATGGGACTTTACTGGGGGTTGTAAGCGCGATGTTGGACGAGTTAAAGACCAAGACATCCTTCAAGATTACCCCTGAACTAAACGCCGATTACATATTCGTGGCGGATTCACTTCAACGGTCAAGAAACTACTAATGGTAATGTAACCAGAGCCCTATGAAGTTATGTTTACGTCTTACATGGGGCTTCTATAATGCTAAACAACTCCATATATGCTGTGACGACATACACAAATATATTCGTTACTTGAACTGTGACACAGGCTTGGTTAATTCGCGGCGCATCTACAGACGCGCAACCGCGCTTGAGGCGTTCGGGCGCGTCAGTAGCGTCTCGCAAATACCCAAGTACTAAATTACACCAACCAGTGAAACGTCGGTTTTTAGATACTTATACGCGGCACAGCGCTCGGTTAGATCGTCCGAGATCGATGTGAGCTATCGTCACGTAATTGAAGACGGAACTGATTGTGCACATTTTCGTCTTATCATCTTTGTAGTCCATGGCGCTGACATAACAGGGCCCTCGATGCAATGTCATTCTTTGTCAGTCTGCCTAAAACATAATTCGATACGTATCTCGGCGCCGCAACGACTTTGTAAGCAAGTTTGCCAAGACACCAAAGGATTCAACGACATATGACAACTTCTGCGGCTCTTACATCTGATTGTTCTACTTGATCCCTTTGCTCTAACAAACATAGTGGCGTCTTTGATCGTGAGTTGGCTCTGACCAGCTGCACTGCCTCCAAAATCCCAGATTCTTGTACTCACGAGCAGAACAAACCAGAGAAACAAATACACTGGTACTATCCGCCAGCTCTTAGCGATACACGGTCATTCTACTGTAGACAAATCGCACTCCGCACGATACCGTCTTCTCATCCCATGCTCCCATCACATTGGATCGAACATATGCCTGTATCGTCTTTACCAGAAGTAAACCTTCTTGTCTCGTTCTTTCGATTCCTGAATCGTGTCATACGCTCGTCGATCCGTCCGGGGACCGTGCCCATTTTCGTTTGAGCTTCCCACTTGGTCCATCTGGCTCACCATCCTGAGAGCAGGCTCGCAGACGGCTTTCAAAGCACCTTGTCGTTGCAGGGCATCGGGGGTCCAACGGCTTCTTTCCCCAATTTCAAGCTCGGCGTTCTCTTTGAAGAGTTCCTCCGCTCGTATCGATGAGACACTTGCTTCGAACCACTGGCCAAGCAGACCGTCCTCAGGCGGAGTTACCGGGACTGATTGACCTCGGTACTCTTCCTTTGACGTGGTGGGGAATTTCTCGACTACGCGTGTCATGTCAATCGTAAGGCAGCTAGGCCCGTTTTCGCCATTTCGGTATTGGGCCTGATGATGGATGTTGACTCGATCGACACAACATCCAGAATCACTCTTTGGCTGGACATCGATCACGATTTCTCCTATCTCGTTGGTCCTAAGAGGTCAGTTAACGTCTAGAAATGCACTTTGAGGTTTCATGACTTACTCGATGCTCATCGAGCGCACTAGCGATGCAGCAAATGCCTCGAAGCCCTCAGGGATATGCCCCGTATCCATACGCGTAATAGCGAACTTGACATCCCATGCACGTTGCGTGCAATGGATGAAAGTTTGCGATATTTCTTGGGACAAAGGAAGACACTCGTGTTTGAACGTCTCTGCATCTACCCTCACCATGAGGGGGGTACCACCATCCTTGGTGCAGAGAAAGTCGTAATAGACTCGCTTCCTGGCCAGTAGCCACTGCGCTCTGCCGCCCGACAAACGAGTGAGCATATTTGCCTCTGCGCAGCTGGTCGTGAGGATCGGATAAAATCCAACATGACACTTGTCATTGTTCAGGCTTTCGGCGACTGACCTGACGGACCATGATGGCCCTTGACCGATATCGACAATTGAAGGAGCCACGTTTTTCAGGCAAAGCCTGCCAAATTTAGCTTGAAGACTGACTTTCCCAGGTGTTACCTGGAGAATCTCCAACAACTCGTGCAGCTTTCTTTCAGCCTGGATAACAATCTCGACACATTCCGTCTGGCCTGGTGCTGGCATGTCCATCCCCGGCACAACTCGAGGTTTCTTGACGACAGAGTTAGTCTCAGCTTCTTGCGAGATGTTCTGATTCATCTGCACGCCCTGTTCCATCTGCTTCACCGGAAGACTGTCGCTTTTGGAGACTGGCTGGGATGCTGGCTTACTCATGCGAACAGATTCCGTCTTCTCAGGACTTCGAGCCTTTGTACGGTCAGGGACAACTGTAACCCGGACGTTCTGTCCGAACGGGCCCTTCTTTTCCTCCTTCTTCGGTCTTTTGTTTGAAGCGACACTGGCCCAAGAAGGCCCAGGGGCAGCCTTTTGCTTCATCGTTTCAAACAAGCTCTTCGACTTGTCTTGCTGTTTGCCGAACACGACCTCGGGATGAACACTCTTAACACTCGGTCTATCTCCAGGGCTGCTGCGATAACGACTGGGGATAAGGGGTTGGTCCAGGAGCGCCGGGGTGTTGATAGGCCCATCAAAGCGATCCATCAAATTGCCTGCTGACGATGGCACCTTCTGCCGACCTTGTGAGCCGTCCTGGTTAGTGTAGCTGTCCTCGATCTTGGGAACGAAGGGGCCGAGAGCATTGATCAAGCCATGATAGTTTTTGGGTGAATCCGAGTCTAACAAATTCTGATTCGAACCTGGTCGACATGCTGACGTTGGTGTTTGTGGTCGAGATGGACTCTCCATGGAAGGAATATCCTCGAGTTCAACCAGCTGAGGGCTTCTTACTCTGAGTGTGCTCCAAGGAGGGATCTGATATGGCGTGTTATGCGCTTGACGTGTGCCATGAGGCATGTTGCCTCCCAGGCCTGTGCCTGAGCCTGTGCTAGCTTCCTGGTACTGCTCATTCTTATCATCTGCCAAGTAGTGATCGAGTCCTGAGTGTTCTGCAATCTCATTCAACTGGGTATCGTCTATCCACCTACGTATCCACGATTGAGTTGAACTAGCACATCTCTGGTTGTTCTCCTGGAGCCGTAAGCCAGAAGAGCTGGTGCCTTTCTCCACGGTTTCTATGTCAAGAAGAACTCCGCAGTCCTCATTGGGGGCGCCAGCTGCATGGCACTCCGTGTCTGAATCACCTTCAGTGTATTTGGGCTGAGCTGATACGCATGCTTGATTATCGTTGGCAGAACGACTCTTCATCGTAGACTTAGCAGCTTTGTTAACCACACTAAACGTTTGTGGTTGAGAGCATTGCAGAGGTCTTTTGTTCTCGTTGACGGCTGTTGTGCCAGAACGCTTGGTTCCATAGACATAACCAGCAAACGGGCTGAATGTCGTTTGCAGAGCATTAGAAGTTCTGGCACCAATGGGATACACGGTACTGTCACGAACAGCGTTACCTTGACCGTCGATTGTTTCGATTCGCAAGGATACAGCACCTGCAATGCGCTCGTATTCTTGATGCCGTTCAGAGCCGGCAGGGTCAACATACGTCAACCTCGACAGGCCGGTGTGTGTCAGCCAGCGATAGCAAATCCGGTTCAAGCCTGGTCTTTCGGTGAAGATCAGATGCGAAGCTGTGGCCGAAGGGGCGCTCTGATTCCGTTAGAAGAAGTTTATGATCAGAGGTCGGGTGTAGTAATTACCATGAAGCTCGCAAGTGTATCAAGCTTTCGGGTCAAAGCAGCCAGAGCTTTCTCGTCGTTCTTACTCCCAATGTAGACCAATGAGCCTCGAAGATTGTATGATAATTTGCAGTTCGTAAGATCTCCGAGTTTCTCGATACGCGGCTCTGAAAGTGAGGCCGGCCACAACATTTCGTACTTCAGGAGTAGCTGCGTGAAGGTGACTTCGCTAGACGCCTCGGGACTTCGCCATACTGTTTTATATGGGAGATGCTTGATATGACCCGGATACCGGAAATTGTCATACTCCTCGAGGATGCCTTTGTAAATATCGTGGAATGTTGGATAAGAAACGATCTTTGGCTTCTCTGTTAGTACTTCAATGTCAAGTCTAGGCCCTTCGATGTCTTCCTCGTCTTGGTCTTGAGTGATAGGGCCGGCTTCCGCTTCTAATAGTTGTTGCAGTCGAGAATGCATCCAACGGCAGATTTCGGGTTGGTTCCCAACAGCCGCGATGAGCTTAAACCACGGAACCTCGGGCTCATAGAGGACCTCAACAACAATCTGTGTAGCAGAGAGATATATAAGTAAAAGCCTCGGGATGTTTTTTATTTTCGCAGCGATGACCTACCGATCCTAGTTCTCTCGTAAGATCTGTAATGATCAGAGAAACGCCGTCAGGGAGTAACGGGGGGTTACAAGAGACGTAAAACTCGGCCCAGCCCTCCATGACTGCGAGAGGAGCGCGACTCAAGAATGAGTCCGCCGTATAGGTAGAGAAAACTTAATACAGCTCGATTTTGAGGAATTGATGATTTGAGGAAGATTACTCAAACACACTGCGGGGCAGAGTGTGTGATGGAGAAGAAGATAAGAGAGAAGGAGGGGGAAGATGAAGAGAAAGGGAAAGAAGATAGAGAGGGGATATTCCTGCTAGATGCATCTCAGGCAAGAAAGGGGAAAATAAGGCAGGTATTTTCCTAGGAGTGTAGCTTCCCGCTGGCACCCGTTGCCAGGCGGCAAGCAGCTTCTGTTGTAACTAGCAAACGTGCCTCGCAGTGCCACCCGGCCTTTTATTGCCTATACCACACCTATCACAGTGAATCACTGGCAGTCATAACCACCCATCTTAGAGTAGGTAATCCCTAAAGATAAACTAAGTATGCGAAGCGTTGCCCTCTCTAGAACTAAAGACCGCTTCAAGGCCGTGTGTGTATGGTTATTTATATTTGGACTTATAAACAAGAAAGTTTCATAGCTGGAACGAGTCTCATATAGATCTCATAATCACGCGAACGATATGGGAAAGGATAAGTACAGAACTAGCTTTATAAAACGTGGACGGGCTACGCGAGATCCCGAAGTATTGTTAGCTATTATTTATCTTATATACCCATGGGACTAAGAAAACTCCGGCCGAGTAAATATCGTCTCATTAAACACTCTATAGAAGACCTAACTCTCTTCCAGTAATTCCCCTCTTTTCCATTTTCCCAAGTTCGTTCCCTTACAACAGGGCAACCTATCTATATGTAGTATCACTGCAACTCACAAGCGCAGCGGCATCTAGCCTCAATGCAGTACACAAAGGCACACCCAACACCAATAGCGCCTTAACCCGCCAATTCCTAGTATCAAATCGGTTACTAACGCAGGTTATAGAGACAAATTCAAATCCAGCGCAAATTTCCAGGCCATGTATCTAAAGAGAAGAAGAATAAAGTATACAAGGAGTGGTATCGAGGCAACGGCGTTCATCAAGTGTTCGTAGACGTAAAGTCGAGAAGCTTAGGAGCTTCAAGAAGAGACTGGTGTCCAGCCAGTCGAGAGATCGGGTAGGAGATAGGAACGAGTCGATCAAGTTGTTTGCGTGGAGGGTTGGGAGTGACCGAAGAGGTAGACGACTGGACCCCGTCTTATTCGGTGGGAGGAGGGGAGCATTCGCAAAAACTGTGGGCTAAATTCATTGCGCGCCTTTAACGTTCTCCTTGACGTTTAACGCCCACCTGAGCTTGTTGAGCGTGTCCTTGGACTGTTGCAGTAGGTCTTCCTGCTCTTCTTCTCTCTTTCTGGCATTGGTCTTAATATCCTTGAGACCGTCCTCTTGAGCCTGCTTGTATTCTTCAAACATGCGGGCGATCTCCTCCTTCTCGTGCCGCAACTGCTTGATGTTGCCATCTTGCTGATCGCAGAGGTCCCGTAGTGTTTGGATCTTGTCATCGTCTGCTCGTCGCTCTTCGTTGAGGTGATCTATCTCGGACTTCATCTTGGAAACCGCTCGTTTCACCTCCTCGCCTTGGTCTTGCCAGTGGGAAGAGATAGAGTTGTATCGACCCTCCATCAACTGCGCATAGGTAGTTGCTTCTTCGACTTGGATCGTTGCGTCTTTTCTTGCCTTGTTCATCTCATCTATCCAGTTCTTTTCACGTCCCAAGGCATCGACGGCCTTCTTCTTTTCTTGTTCGACGGTTGATTGTAATGTCTCAACCTGGCGTTCCTTTCGAGCCAGTAGAGTCTTTGTGACATTAGCTTCGAGTAATCGGCTTTCGTAGTCGTTAACCATGCGATCGAGCTTGTCCTCGACCAGCTTGGCGGCTTGCTTGGCCTCGTCTGCTTTTAGCCGCTCGATCTTGATGTCGCGTTTTAGGGACTCGTTATCGCTGACGAGCTTGTTGATCACACGACCAGTCTTTCCCAGGCCGGCCTTGCCTATTGTCGAGTCCCATTGACCGTCTGGAGCTTCGACATTTTCCGACATGGTGGAGGTGTCTGGTTCTGGTGTAGGCTCGACCACGCGCGCAGCGCCTGTGCTCCAGCGAGAGGGTGTTTCTGTACGTGTACTGTTGTGTTCGTTCTTGATCTTGACGGGTGTTTGGGTGTGGTGGTTGGTATCGGAATTGGAATTGGATATAGCGCTCCTGGTACTGTTCACGCTACTGGAGAAAGCGCTGTGTTTGCTTTCGGGACTGGACTCGGAGCCCTCAAAGCTGGGTACGCTTCGGATTGTGCTCGACCTGGCGAGTGCCGTTTTGTAGGCGGCAGGACTCCTGCCTTTCATGCTGTTAATGGAGCCGGTAGAGGCGAGCGTTAAGGTCTTTTCCTCGTCAGACGGAGAAGCATGTGGTTCGGTGGATTTAGCTGCGAGTGTGGCGGCGGCTGATGGAGAAGGGTTGGGCGTTAGCGAGAGAGAGCTTTGTTGACTGTAGAGGAGTAAAGACGAGAAAAAGTAAAAAGTTTCTAGTAGAGAACAAGGCTGACGTGAGGAGCCTAGTCAAGCCCAACAGATGAGACGAGCAGGAGACTGGACAGGACAGGACGGGACGGGATGGAAATGCAGTTGCGCCCCAGTTGAAGGTGTGGGGAGCTGTTTCAAGTGGAGGATGGGGCATTGAAGGATGGCATAGTCTTGAAAATGCATAGACAATAGGTGAGGTAAAACACCAATGCGCAAATAAGATGATCTATACTGTCTGTACGTACCGTTGACTGCGTCTTTATGAATTGAAAAGTCCTTCTTGTGAAGGCGGTTCCTCATTGCATTGATTGACTGTTGACTGATGGATTGACTTTTAGCACAAGAGCCATAACATCTCTTAAGGGGTTGCTTGGGCAATGCTGCAGACGGGAACCAAAGAGATGAAAGGGAGGATTGCCAGCAGCAAAGCAAAGCAAAAGCAAGGCAAGCTTTCCTGTGGCGTTGAGAATAAATAATTGGACAATCGAGGTAAACACAATCGTAAATTAGTCCACCCACACTACGGGGTACAAGGGACGGGACCCTTTTTTCCTTTCTTTGTTTTTGTTCTCAAGGGAGGGATGGCTGGGCTTATTTCTGACTACCTTACCTACTATACGAGTACGTACCTTTTGGTACCTGGTGCTATGGATTCGAATATGGATGCTGTTAGGTCCAGTGTTTGGCTCCCGCTGGCTCCCGCTTGGTCCCCGTTTATGCCGTTGCAGTAACCGTTGAGATGGAGGGACGGAATACGGATGAGTGGAGGTAAACCCGGAAAGACGTATGTAAATATTAACTAACGTTGACTTCGGGGCCCGCTTCACGAAGGGAACCTTCGGGTTGTCGGATCTACCGGCGTGAGATAAACAAAACAAGATGGTAAGAGAATAAAGATGGGGAGACAAGAAAGAAAGCGAATGTGAGTTAGGCAAAGAAAGGTCACGGACCGTCAGTTAAAGAATACGACTACAGTACGTACTGGCCTTAGCGACCCTGCTCTGCTGATGGCACGGCAACATGAAGCTATGATACAGGCCATGATGGCACAAAACACGCAATCCAGTGTTTACATCCATGGCATTTCTAGCAATGACGCAGGCCCCACAAGCCATCATCACCAATGTTTAACTAACAGGGGCCCTGGAAACCAGCCCGTATCACTTTAACAACGGATGTACGTAAGTTGTGCAAATGCTTCCAGCATAATCTAACATTTGTCAAAGATGGCTCTTAAGTAGTTCGGATCTTTTGCTTCAAAAGAACATGGGGGAAAGCCAATATTCGTATTCAGATGCTTCGACGAGCATCTTATTCCGGGTGATAATGAGGCCTCCATACTGTACTCATGAGCGGGCAGCCTGACCCTTCTACTATGTTGTACTTGTGATGCATGACATATGCTTTCAAAATATCATTTCCTCCTCAAATATCCTTGCTTGGCGACACATATCAATAGATACGCGCCTCGTCAATTGTTTTACAGCCACTCCATACAACGATGGTTCGACGGCACATACTAACTACCTCTGCTCGTTGACCGGTACAGCCAGTCCCTGTATCTGACCTTTAACGCCCTTGAATGCCTCATTGCATGTAGTCTTGTTTTTCGCCATCTTTTGACAGCCGTCTTTCTCTTTGGCTCTCCTCCGTCTGTAGCTAAAAATGCGTCTGAAAAGCAAGCCGTATCCCGTTCCATGTTATAACCGGTCATCATGGTCACCCAACTCCATTATCTGTGGGCTTTACATTTTAATACAACATAAAAACACAAGCCATGATAGTCTGGCCTTTCTCATTTCTGAACCCCCTACTCATCCTTCAACGCTGTGGCTGCTCCAAGCCGAACCGCTTCAGGCGGTAATAGCGGCCGATGCAGACTGGCCGGAATTATCTTCAGTAGCATTTTGTGCGGCTTCTATGAAAGATGGTCGATACTTAGACAGATACTTTCCTGCCATGGGTCTTGCATCCTCGACTAAAATAGGTCAGCGACGATCAAAAGACCATGTTCAACTTTCAACTTACACTCGGTCCAGATGTCTTGCACCGTATCCAGCGCAATCTCCTTCACAGGCGGTCGCATCATAACCAGGTACAGCAGACTTGTCAAAGCCAGCTGAATAACACTGGGGTCGCGACACATGTGTTTCACTCGCGACAGAAGATTCTTGTTCAGCTCGGGTATTTCGCTCAAGAATCGTGTCAAAACCTTGTCTTGTGGGTGTAGGTATGGCAAGAAGCCATCGATCAGCCGCAAACAACACTTCTCGTAGTGCAGAGGTCGATCGCCGCCCGACTTCTCTTGTAGCTTGTCGTTGTACCACTCCTCACAGAGCCACGAGACCGCCACATCGATATGCTTTCGGAAGTCTTCCATCACGTAGGAATATAGAATGTCGCGAATGTTGGTGCTGAGAGATTGGGGTGTCGATGAATGGTCTTCGTCCTTGATCGGTATTTCCTCAAGACCAGCCACAGAGCGTGTAGCCAGTCGTGCCAAAATTGTCATCCAAGAGTCCCGGTTTCCAGAGCTGGCTGCTAATCTGCTGAAGCCAGCTTTGCTCTTCTTGGCCGGGTCTTCCATAGCCTTCATCATTTCGATCACTCGCGTCACTGTCCCGTTGCCTGCTGTGAGTGCAGCTTCTGGTGTGAGAGCGCTAGGCTGATGGAGGTGGAATGACTTCAGCGTAAGACCATCATCCAATGCTGATACATCATGGATAGGAGAACTATCTAGCTTGTTGAGAATCTGTTCTGTGTCCTCAGCTTGGTAGAAGTCAGGCTCATAGTCATCATCATCTTCCTCTACGCCCAACGGGGCTGTGTTGGGGTTCAGCTCAGGAGCTGGGGCACTAGCAAGGGCGTCTAGGCGGCCACGGATTCCATCAACTGCCTTGGCTAGGACTTGAGGGTCGAGTCTCGCAAGTGTGGTGACAGCGATTCTGGCAACCAGGGGCGCAGGAACTTGCGCAATGTCAAAATTCTTTAGAGCGCTGTTGTCAATCAGAGTGAAGACATCTGCCAGACTATGTGTACCTGGCCCCAGCGGTGGCACCTGGATCTGGGCTGGCGACAGTCGTTGTCGTTTGGCATCGTAATCGTCTTGTGGCGCAGGTTCAAGGGGTCGTTTCCGTCCAGATTCGTCGAATATCTCGGCCATGGTACGCATCATACGTTCTACGTGCTGCTGTATCCTGGGTACCATTGGGTTGTGAGGATCTCGCTTCACAAGATGAACCAGGAGCATCCGAGTGGTCTTCTCCATTGATCTGATCATGACGCGTGACTTGGGGGTTAGGGGGGAGTTTGCTAGCTTGAGAGGGTTAAAACTGATGAGGGCATTGATGATTCGGTTTGAGGTCGCTGGACGCGTCCTCACAAGAATGGACATGCAGTTCAGGGTCGAATCTACGATCAGAGCATCACTGCGACATCGCGATAAGTCAGTCACATGGGCGCTACATTGCCGAGGCCTTCCTCTTACCTGCTTTCCTGTAGGGCTGTCAACATTCGGTCAAGGAGTCCTGATGCTTCAGCCTCTAAATTCCTAGGGTCGAGGGACTGGTGATTCGGAGGGACTTTGTCCAGGGAGACATCGAGGGTGCCGCCATACTGGTTCTGCGTGTTAGCAATATCCTGCGCAAATGGTTTACTGTCTTCGTACTCTTAGCTCGGAACCCGTAGCAGCAGTCTGCGCTAACACTACACGTTGCGCAAACTTGATGCAGCAGATTCTTACAGTAGGACCTGCGTTGTCCCATATTTTTAGAACCTTTTGCTTGACAGCCATCATCCTTTCCCATGTAATTGTGTCGTAGCCGTTATTTATGCTGCATGACAAGGTTAGTCTTGAAAACATATCATAAAGATGGGAATGCCGTCATACATCCATCTCATCGCCAAAGGGTAAATACTGGCAACGCATTGAATCACGCTTCGTAGCACCTGAGGGTCTTCTCGCTCGTTTTCGATTAGAGACTCCAAAGTCGGCAGCACATAGGGTTGCATCGTCTCCTTTTCTCCGTTCGGTAGAGCTGGCGTCGCAAAAGCTTCAGCCAGGAATTCGGCGCCCCATCTTCGCAGCTCGAGCGGCGCACTGGGTCCGATGATGGGCAAAATCCCCCTGACGACACTGGGATAGTACTTGACGTCGCCCAAAACTAGCTTCCGTGCATCATCGAGCTGCCGGATCTGGTCCGACACTGAAAGAGTTGCTGTCATGGTTGATTGTTGTGGTTTCTCGGTCGCGGTGGTTTATCTCGGCGGGGAATAAGCTCATGAGTTGCCACGAAGCGGGCGATGGAAATGGTTGTCGTGAATAAAGATGCCAATGCGGCTCTGGGACCTTGGTCGCGCGACTAGGCTGAGCTTGCCAGTTGTATACGTCTGGGCATGCTTCGCATCAAAAGCTCAGCATCATCCAATGGTCACAGTCGCAAGTTCGTTATTTCGCAATGCGTGTATGGAATTCGTCGCGCGTTATCGTCGTCGTTGTAAGGATTGATTTTAGCTTTGAAGGTTTGGCGACGCGGAAAGCAAGAATATGGGACGTGGAATGGAAACAGACCCTTGCAACTTGGAGCTCCACAAAGAACCTGGAACTAAGGAAAGGTACAGCAGACGTCACGGTCATCCTACGCTCAGCCGATATTTAGCCGCAAACATTCTTCCACTACAGACCGGCGGCGCATCGACATTTGCCATTGGATTAGATATCGGGATTGGACCATTTCTTCCAACACTCCAGCAATTGACATTCGACTCAATTGCGTCTTGATTTACTCTAAGAGCAACTCTACCTAAGTTTTGGGTTCCTCAAAATGCCTACCAGGTTCGTTTACCCAACTCTGAATCTCTACCATAACTTGGTGGACTGATCATGACTCCGAAACAGCCCGCACTCGACATACTACGATCGCCGCCTGCGACAAGGTCCTGCGCTTGTGCGAGCACGACGACCCTATCTTGTCAAGAACGCTGTTACTGGTCTCGGCCTCTTGGCTGTTGTCGGAAGCATCTGTATGGCGCAGCCTCTGAATCATTTATCGTCGTGCGCTAACAGCACCTAGATTACTATACCCTCAACGCCGTTGGTCAAGATAACTTCGAAGATGTCAAGGTTCCCGATGCGCCTGCGAAGCCCGCCGCTTCCAAGTAGATTATTTACTCAAGTAGTTCGGTTACATGTACGATAAAGCGATGGAATTCCAGTCTTCACTACAGGTGCAAGTTAGATGAGAGGGCAAAATGCAGGCGTTGTTATTCATAAGTCCTGCTGCGCAGAACGCCTATAAAACTCCAGATCCTTCCCTGTACGACATGCTCGCAAGCTATTCTGTGCAGTGTGTATAAGTATATGAGGGCCCTTGTACAATAACTCTTTCAAGCAGGCGACTCTGTCCGCTGCTAAGTAGATGCCACTCCTCCGACCATTCTCAATCAACAGTCATCATGTGCTGAGGTCGCACGCAATCCTCTAATCGCGCTGAAGTCCAAGTCAAAAAGGCAATCCGAATCCATCGGAGCCTGAACCGACCGTTTCCCATGGGTATCACAAAATACGAGTACAAAAGCAATATTCTCCATCGTTTTCTCAGCCAAATCCCATAAAGGGGCAAGTCAAACGCACAAATCCCGTCATCTCAACCACTATGCTGCTGCCGTTTTTGTCCCGCGACTCACGCCTGGGAGACTACCAACCCTTTTCACCTGATGAGCCGGGCTAAGCATTGTCCGTGTCAGTTCTGGCGATTCCGACAACCGTGTTGAGAGTGATGGAGACTGCTGCGTAACTTGAGCAGCAGCATTAAAGCCTGACTTGATGTCGGCAGCAGGAAGGCCAGGCAATTGCTGCGCTCCGCGACTGGCCATGTCATCTGGTTGGACCTCAGCCGAGCCTGTCGTGGGGTACTTCTTGTGGACTAAATGATTTGGGTTGGCCCATGGCGTCTCTCTTAGGAATTGCTCGCCTGCAGGGCCCAGGCGATCGAATGGTGGATTATAGTATTCATCACGTCGTTGTGTTGTTGGCTTGTGTCGTGATCGCTTGGCTCGCTTGCGAAAGTCAGCTCATCGGGCTCGGAGAGCTGATTTGACATTGTTAACGTACCTCAATAGCAGCCAAGTCGTCTTCGAGCTCCGACGGTGTCGCTCCCGTCATTTCAGGGCCGGCAGGGAATCCCTCGTATTTAGCAATGGTGGCCAGGGCCGAAACCTCGGTATTGTAGGCGATCGCGTTTCTAACTCGCTGCGCAGGATCCTTGGGATAAAGCAGACCGCAATCCTGCAAGCTGTGTGCGCTTCTCCTTGCCGTCTGGATGTCGTACCATTCTTGGTTGAGTGCCTCGAGTGTTCTTTCTCGCTTCTCGCGGACTCCTTGGTAATATTGACCCCATATCTGAGCTCGTTGGGCAACAGATCGTCTCTCGTGCGCCTTGACGCGATATTCATGTTCATTGTTAATTTCGCGAATCTTCTGCTCCAGTCGATCATCCAAACATTGCTTCATGTTGAGATACTCGGGATGTGTCGGTACGCTGGCAAGGAGAGATTGTTCCTCTTCTTCCAGTCTTTGAAGTCGATCCTTGTAGAGTCTGGAAAAGAAGTCAGCATACATATGCTTGCTTCCACTGAACAACATACCTATCACGAAACACCCCAAACATGTCTTCGATTTGTGTCCAGTCTTTGAACGCGGCATGTTTCCGCTCCACTGTGGTTTGATGAGCATGATGATTCATATCATGGGTAGGCTTGTTTCTTACACTCTTCGTCGTGCGCAGTAGCTGAATCAACTTCTTCGTCTGCATCAGCTTCACCTTCGTCGCCATGGTGGTCCACATCTGTTCCTCTAGCACTGTCGCGCGCACCGTCATGACTGCCGCTATCGGTATCGTGGTCGAGATCAGCAGCAGCAGCCGCCTTGCGTTTTGATCCGCGCGTATTCTTCTTGGTCACACGTGAAATGCGTTCTATCAGTTCACTTTCCCGATGTGTAGTCTTCTTTCGGGGGGAGAGGTCGGTGTCTTCAGCAGGAGTATGGGTGCCGCTGCTCTCGTTCGCCGGAGTGGGCTCATCTTCATGCAAGATGGTTTCTTCAGGTTGTGGAGGGGTTTCCGTGCCAGGCGCATGCACTGAACTGGCTCGTTTTCTAAGCGGCTGTTCTGTTTCTGACTGGTCGGCGGCGGGTGAGCGCTTTCGCTTGCGCTCCTGAGAGTCATTTTTGTGCTCGTCTTCCACATCCACGTCGTGTGTCGTCGCATGTTTTGGTGGGGAATCCCCTCCAATTGTCGGGGAGCCAATAGAGACATCGTCGTCGTCTATGGCAGATTCGTCATCGTGGTGCAGGTTGGCGGTTCTCCGAAGCTTGCTGGGAGTGTGTTCGTAGATTTGACCTTCGTTAAACTGGTCTATCACGACATCTCTTTGCCTTTGGTGCTTGGGCGTATCGTAGAGTCTCTCGGTTTCGGCTTCTGTGACATTGCCATCCGAGGGTACGTCAGAGTGGGCATCGGAGAGGACGCTGTCGGAGTCAGAGGCGGCGTGAGGTTTCTTCCTTGGGCTAGGCTTGACGCTGTCTTCGTCGTCATGGTCTAGTTGCATATGCTCAATTTCCTCGTCGTTGTCATCTTTAGTGTCAACCTCACTGAGGGGGCTAGAGATGTTGCTGTCCTCACGATCGGCAATTCCAAGCGCCGGAGAGGAGAGATGCGGAGGGGCCGTAGCAGTGGCAGCCATCGCTGCAAAAGAACGCGATTACGTGTCTATGGGTCGACTCGATGAGATGTCTCTGTTTGTTTGTACTGTCAAGTAGAGAGGAGAGTGTTGATCGATCGGGAGGTCGTAGCAGCGCGCCCGTGGTGACGGGTGATGAGGGACGGTCGCGAGGTGATTGGAGATGGAGTTTCTTGAGGGTTGAACTTGTAGTGGTAAATGCGAGCTGGAAAAGGGCCGATTGACTTGATCTTGCTGCAGCATGGAAGATACAAAAGAAGTAACTGACTGCTAGCAGAGCTAAAGATTTCTTGTAGTCAACAGGTTGTGGTGAGTGGAGGGGGATATGGAGGAGAGAGAGGAGGAATGGGATGGGTACGGTGCCGGTTTGCGCTGCCCTGGGCCTGAGCCTGCTGGGCTTGGGGCGAGCGCCGACGCGGGCTGAGAATGACGGGGCCTGGTGCGAAAAGGCGGTCATTCATGGCAGAAAATGGCTTCTCTGCCTCGGAGCATCTGCAGCGTCAGTATCCCGTACCAGTGCCCATGAGACGCTGTCACGCATCCAATTGGATTAAACTCTAGACCAATGATAGGCCCGTCAGGAATATTTAGGTGGATCCTCTAGACCTGGACTTGGACTTTTTTCTGTCTGCCCGTGCCTTTTTCCGTCGCAGATCCAAAAGATTAGTACTTTTTGCACCAGAGTTGACAGCTTTGCCGATTCTGCCCAAACACAAAATTTGACACAATGGCGAAAGGGTGAGTATCTTCGCCATCTCAACACTTGTTCAAAAACTGAAAAATCTAACCTCAAATCAGTGCAAAGGGCCTGGCAGCCTCTTCCAAGGCGGTGGACCCCACTCTCGACGCTCTCTTTGCGTCCAGTGTAAGTTTTGCGACATGAAGCCATTCTTGCAATTCGTACTCATTGTTTGCAGGCCGGCCCCGTCCAGGCTCCCACCAAGTCAAGATACTCGGCATTGTTGGAGCAAAAGGCCCGGGAACCTCCTAAACCAAAGGTGCACCTCGAACAGCAAGAAGACGGTGCCGACGAGAACGACGATGAGGTCCTCTCCGAAATCAGTGAGGAGCTGAGCTTTGAGGAAGATGGCCCTTCAGACGAGGAGGAGGATCAATCCGAAGGCTCAGAACAAGGTAACGAGAGCGAAGACGAACAAGAGGAAGAGGGTGGAGATGAGCCCATGAAGGATGCGCCAGCCGAGCTCGACGACATCATTGATGCGACTGAGGACAAGTCCAAGAAGGAGCGAAAACGAAAGCGAAAGAACGACAACGACGATCTAGAAGGCAAATATCTGGACAAACTTGCTGCAGAGGAGGAAGCTGAGCATGCCGGCAAGCGACAAAAGAATGACGCTCTAAATAACAAGACTGAAAAGCATGTTGCGGAGGACGAAGATGCTGGCAACGACAGCGATATCCCAGTCCACGAGACACTTGCCAAGGACAGCAAAACATCAGATCTGGAGAAGGCAGCTCGAACAGTCTTCCTTGCCAACGTTTCCACGGAAGCAATCTCTTCCAAGTCGGCTAAGAAGACGCTCATGACCCATCTAGCCTCCGTTTTGGAGAAGGATGCTACTCCTCCTCAGACCATTGAGTCTCTGCGTTTCCGCTCAGTTGCGTTTGCAGGCGGCTCCCTCCCTAAGCGCGCAGCTTACATCACAAAGTCCCTCATGGACGCCACAACCAAGTCGGCCAACGCATATGTCGTGTACTCAACCTCTGCTGCTGCCCGTACGGCTGCCACCAAACTCAACGGCACTCAAGTCCTCGACCGTCACCTCAGAGTAGACAGCGTCGCTCACCCCAGTCCCACGGATCACCGCCGATGTGTGTTTGTGGGTAACCTGGGATTCGTTGACGATGAGACGGTCCTAAACACCAATGGGGATGGAGAAACTACGGAGAAGAGGAGGAACAAGACCCCGTCCGACATCGAGGAGGGACTTTGGCGCACCTTTAGCACTCAGGGCAAGGTTGAGAACGTCCGAGTTGTTCGAGATCCCAAGACTCGTGTAGGCAAGGGTTTTGCCTATGTGCAGTTTTATGTAAGTCTTAAATCTCCTCACTCACGCTCGTGAAAGCTTGATGCTAACAACATTCTGCAGGATGCCAACGATGTTGAAGCCGCTCTACTCCTTGATACCAAGAAGTTCCCTCCCATGCTGCCTCGCAAGTTGCGAGTTACTCGAGCCAAGGATCCTCGCAAGACAGCTCTCGCCCAGGAGCGAGCCAGGGGCAAGAACATTGTCGGCAACAGTGCCGCTAAGAGCACAAAATACAGGCACAAGGCCACACCTGAGGAGCAGTCCATGGCTGGCCGTACAGGCAAGCTCCTCGGCCGCTCGGCCGCCGTGCAGCAGCGCCACAAGAAGCGTCCCTCAACACAGGGTCCTTCTGAGCAAGTTGAGAACCCCCTTCCAGCTATCAAGGGACCTGAGCAGTTCGTTTTTGAAGGCCGCCGTGCTTCGGCCAAGGATGGTACACCCAAGGATCTCAAACTCGGTAAGAAGGGCAAGGGTAAGGGCAAGTCAGGCAAGCCACAAGGCCGCAGCGCAAGGAGGGCGGCTGAGTGGAAGAAGAAGAGCTGAGTGTTGACGGGGAATGATGCATAATATTAATGCAAGTCATAGTGGGATGTGTGGGTTTTTTTTTTAGTGACAGGTAGAAAGGGAAGGGGAAAGTTGTTCAAAGGAGAGGCCCCCGCGCCCGGAAAAGTTGCGAGTGATTTTTTGGCCTTGGTGCCCTGACCTGGCTGCTTAGTAGGTAGTAGAGTACTAAGGTAGATGAGAAATGAAGGTACTTGTCTACCTACTTGCCAAAATCATGATAAAAGTTGTAGTTGCACAGGCTTAGTCTACTCGGCGTATTACATTTAATTCTAGCTCATATATTCGATGCTTGCGATTCACCTACAATTGATGTACCGATATTCTTACGTGTTACGCTTAGGTCTGTATGTTAGTTAATCAGTCTAACCTTTTAGGACATCATGACAACCTCATTACAGCTTTTAGACTTTCAACACTCAACCAACTTTGAGCTTTGTTCACAACACACACACCATCCAGGAACACCTATTTCTACAATAGGGAGAATGGATATATCATCAATTTTACGTGCCTGCTCTGTAAAGAAATGCGCCAAGTTCGCATCAAGGGATAGTCTCATCTATTAGGACCTGACTCCAACATACAAGACCATGTACTAATGGGGTACCCTGAGCCAAATTTTGGCGCGTGGCGGCCAACACATCTTTTACCCCCTCTGTGTGCCACCCAAAAATGTCGGGAATCTTAATCAACGTCCTCCGCAACTCTTTTCTCTGTACAATGCTTCGCTTCACATCGGGCGTGAGCCCTGACCGAGCCGTCGCTTAAACATGCCATCAAAGAAGTCGAAAGAGTTTACATAAACTCGCATTGTGCAATCGTCTAGTACTCAAGCTCCTCCTCAGGCTCGAAAGAGTCGGCAGCAACCTCCTCGTAATCCTTCTCGAGAGCAGCAAGATCCTCACGGGCCTCGGTGAACTCGCCTTCCTCCATACCCTCGCCGACGTACCAGTGGACGAAAGCGCGCTTGCTGTGCATAAGGTCGAACTTGTAGTCAAGACGCGACCAGGCCTCAGCGATGGCGGTGGTGTTGGAAAGCATGGAAACGGATCGCTTGACGGGAGCAAGACCACCAGCCTCGGGAGCGGCGGGGACAGCCATGGGCTTCTGGTAGTTGATTCCGAGCTTGAAACCAGTAGGGCACCACTCAACCAAGTTGAATGAGGCCTTGGCCTTGAGGGCAGCGATAGCGGCGTTGCAGTCGCGGGGAACGACATCACCACGGTACAGAAGAGCGACAGCCATGTACTTGCCGTTTCGGGGGTCACAGACGACCATCTGGTTGTTGGGCTCGAAGCCTAGGGAGAGTCAGTATCTTTGTCATTGCAATTATATCACGGCCACAACTTACACTGGAAGGTAAGCTCCTGGACCTTGAAGCTCTCGTGCTCACTCTTGGCAGATGAAATGACAGGAGCGTAGCTGATGAGAGGGTAGTGGATTCGGGGGTAGGGAACCAGGTTGGTCTGGAACTCGTTGAGATCGACGTTGAGAGCACCATCAAATCGGAGGGACGAGGTGATGGAGCTGACAACCTGGGCGATGAGGCGGTTCAGATGCTCGTACGAAGGTCGTGGGATATCAAGGTTGCGACGGCAGATGTCGTAGACAGCCTCGTTATCGACGAGGAAAGTACAGTCAGAGTTCTCGATAGTGCTGTGAGTTGACAGAACAGCGTTGTAAGGCTCAACGACGGCAGTCGAGGTTCGGGGAGCAGGGTAGACAGCGAACTCGAGCTTAGACTTCTTGCCGTACTCGGTGGAGAGACGCTCGAGGAGGAGAGCACCGAAACCAGAACCAGTACCACCACCGAAAGAGTGGAAGATCAGGAAGCCCTGAAGGGACTGGCAGTTGTCTGGATTATAGAATCAGCGGCTGGACGAGTATGAGCTTTTTTGGAATTGGGAAACTCACCGGCAACGCGGCGGATGCGGTCAATGACATTGTCGACCATCTCCTTGCCAATGGTGTAGTGACCACGGGCGTAGTTGTTGGCAGCATCTTCCTTGCCGCTGATCAACAGCTCGGGATGGAAAAGGTTGCGGTATTCACCGGTTCGGATCTCGTCGATGGGAGAGGGGTCCAAATCGACGAAGATAGATCGAGGAACATGCTTGCCGCTGCTGGTCTCGGTGAAGAAGGTCTCAAAAGAACCGGGATCACCAATATCGGGAGCATTGGGGTCAGGTCGACCATCGGGGCCGAGGCCGTGCTCAAGAAGGTAGCTATTAACAATCCCGGTCAGCTTGAATGTTTATTTATAATCGAACGATGGCGAGGGAGAAGAGGCAACGTACAGCTCCCAGGCGGAGTTACCGAGCTGGGTACCAGCCTGGCCCAGGTGAAGGTGAAGAATCTGTATCGCAAACAATCAGCATCACAAGCTCGAATCGCGACTTCATAGGATAAGGGGGCCGCCCCAGCTTAACAGCTCAGGACACCAAGTGGAACGCCCCGACGCCATCTCGAGCAGAGCATTGCAGAGCAGTGCAGCGGGCGAATGGTTTGTAGAAGAACTGTAGACATACCTCGCCCTTCATCTTGTATGAATGAAGCTTAGAGACCTACGACGAGAGGTTGAAGTTGGGAGGAAAGATGGGTAGAGAAATACGCGCGCAGCGCCTGAAGGGGGAAGGGGAAGAAGGGGCCTGAGGTGGTGATGGTTTTCGGGTGGGTGTTTGGAGTTCAATCTGTGGGTGCCGTGGGACATCCAATTGGTGGCGGGGTCGTCAACAAACAAGCCGCGGTCGGGGAGGTACTTTGCTTATGGGCGAGTTTTCGCGCTACGTCTATGTACCTGTGGTGCCGCTCACCGCCAATTGACAGGGAAGCCTGGGGACCCTTGACAGTGGGAGAAGTGCGCTTGCAAGGGGCATTCAGGTGAGATCTGCTCACTCCGAATGCCAGTTGCTGCTGTACTGTAGTTTTCAGTTAGTTAGACGAGTTCATTCTCTAATTGCAAGCGAATGTTACAGGGGCTTAGCTGTATGGGTTCATTAGTAGGTGTTCCTAAGCTACGGTGATACCAGGACCCTTGAACTACAAACAGAATCGTGGCACCTGTCAACAAATCCTGTCTATCTAAGGTATCTACTCAAGTTGGGTATACCACAGTTGATAGTTTGTTCAGCTGTGTTGTAATATTGCGTGATATTCTTGACCCCGAATTAACCGTAAGAAGCTCTGCAATGCTCAGTTGTTCCTTTGTCCAATTTCCTGATATCTGACTTTAGCTCCTAGCACTGAAGCTGTAACCTCCACCTATGGAATTCTGTTGCCTATATCAGGCTACGAAATAAATTATAGATGCCTTGAGGCACGTGCTTGCTCATCTGTTCCTATGCTGTTTTCTATGTTATGTTCACATCCAGCTTAAGCTAGACTGTTTCGAAGCAATCTCTGATATTTGTCTAACATACATCAGAGCAAATGAGAACTTCATAAACCAATGTTCCTACATAGCCACGGGTAGATTGAGTTATTGGCAAAATCAAGGCAGCAACAATTCGTAACTGATGTTGTCAGGAACTTAGCTAACCCCCTGTGTCGAGCCTCACTGGCACAATTACCAAGCCAAACCTGCAATATCTCTTGATATTAGTGAGTTTATTCCGAAGCTGTTTTCCTATCACAACCGCTGTACTCCAGAACTCTCCAGATGTTCCCCTGTAAAAGTATATGTATGTAAAAACAATAGCTCATAGCAACATGCTACGGCCGCGCAAAGTGGTATCATAGGTGTAGTAGGCCGTTTCCCGTCCAAGTCATGATCCCTCGCTCCCTTCTCTTTTCCCAGATTTGACCATTCGCACTTTAGTTTTGCCGGTTGTCTTCCCGGGTATCTTCCTGGGACTGTGTTTCAGACCGTTCTAATTCTTCAATACGGCGCTGAATCGCCTCTTTCTGGACCTGTAACGCCCTGATTGCCTCCTCCCTCGTTGCCGTATCCTCACTTAGACGACTATCGTTTTCGGTCATGCTATTCGAGTCTGTCGCAGCCTCATCAAGTTGGCGGCTTCTATCTCTTCGGTGGTGCACTTCGCCCGCAGCGTAGAAATCATCGCCTGGTCCTGCTGAATTATGACGCATGCTGCCCACGGGGCTAAGCTCGTGTGCTCGTCTCTTTTCTGTCCGTGCTCGCTCTCTGCGCATAAGCCAAAAGGCTAGTGCTCCAATAGCTAGCAGTACAAAGACTGCAACACCAACACCAATACCGATACGGGCACCAAGAGACAAGGACTGGCTATCACGTTCGGGTCCAATATCATCTTCATCCTTGAGCCCTAATGCATCCTTATCACCATCTTTGAATAGAGCTCGAATGGTATACACGGCAATTGTCGCGCTATAAAGGGTGGTGGTGGAGTCTGATAGCGCGTCAAAGGACCGTGCTGTGTGGTTGTATGTGTAAGGTACAGCTATTACGGAAGAAGTTGATCGTGTGCACAGACTACCGTCCAGCGTATACTCCCTACCATAGTTAGGATAGTGTCTTATATTTTAGGGTTGCTCATGACTTACGATGAGCAGCAAATCGCTGTCGTGGTCTCGTCATCTCGGTCCTCCTCAGACTCCACGTTGATACTCGCAGTAAACCATCCATGAGGGCATGTACCCGGGCTAAAAACTCCTGTAAGGTCTTCGGCAAACATCGCATCGGGATAGCATGATAAGGACTTTGCTCCAGGAATAGGTTGCAGGTCGAGGTATGCTGCCAGTCCCTCGTAGCCAGACTTGGGAACCTTGTCTGCATCATAAGTCCACGTGCAACTGGCTGGACCAGTCCAAGGCGTGGTCATGGGAGGGAATGTCCGATCGTCATCGAGGTCGTCATCGGTAGGCGATGGTGCAAGCACCAGAGTCGTCGGCGCGGATGTTGGGTCGGACAGGGAGATGGTTGATGAGGGCGCGGCGGCTGCTATCGACGATGACCCAGACAGCGTGGTGAAGTCGTCATCCTCGATTGACGAAGACATGGTGTCGAGTGATTACAATATGTTCGAATGATTGCAAGTGGCTTATATGCCAGGCCGATTCGACTACAAGCCGCACCGCAAGTGCTTCGCTTGCAGTCAACTCGGCGATTCAATAGCGATCGTCACTCTTGTCCATCCAGACATGCGGCCAACAATTCGTGTTCTCGTTGGATGTTGCGGCGCGTGTAGGTACTCGCAGGGTTGAACAGGTAATGAGCAGTGGGGATTCGCCGCGTACATGCAGTCGTGGAGGACTAGGCTATGGTTCAGCTGCGGACGAATGCGAAAGCGTGATCAAGATCGACGACAGCGTCTCTGACGATATCGAAGGCCATCCGGGCGGAGGTCTTGAAAGGAAACGAACCGATGGGCATATATAATAGGAAGACAAGAAAATGTGACAAATGAATGAAAAGAAAGGAAAGGCTACCCAAGGAACGACAAGAGCCGGCCAAGCAGACGACAGGTCCATGCCAGCAGCGAGACGACGGGTACAGTAGCGTTGGTGTTCCCCCTTCTGAGGCCTTTGAAGGCTTGGCGAAATCTTATCACGGGTGGATGCCGAGAAACGCCAAGGCCAGGATTGCACCGAAACACTGTCCACGTTGACCGCTGTGAGTCTGGGCATTTGCCGCCTTGTCCTCTTCTTGTCGTAGCTCCAGACCAGCTACTGCGAAGCTACAGCTCGTAGCTCATAGCAGAAGCTGGTGGTTCAAATAAGGTAATCTCTATTGACCGTCATCGTCAAGCGCCCATCATAAGACAGGACATCAGCCATCATCGTCAATGCGAAATGCGGCTTGTCTAGGTGCGAATTTGGGGGCCTATGACCAATCTCAGTCTGCCCAGCAGGCGGCGCGGGCCAATGCTCATCATAGTGGGCGTGTCCAGCGAAGCCGAGCCTTCTGGCCCCGGTGCCACGGCCTTGGCTGATGAGTATCGGATTTCTGGGCATTTGGGAATCTCTGACGCGGGAAATGAAGCCCGCCTTGGTGTGCCGAGTACGCCGTCTTGGAAGTCTTGGAGTCTTGGAACCTGCAGACTAAGCCACAACCAAGAAAACCAAATCCCTAGATAAAAGGCAGCGAATTCCGTCTTGGCCGCATTTATCAGTCATGAGATCTCTTACGTTTTACTATTCACTCACTTGTCCATTTTAGAAGCGAAAAACAAATGGCTGATACCTCAAGTCAAGTCCAGCGCCGAGTAAACTTGATACTCTTGGCGTTGCACTGCCAATGTAGGACGAAACTATACGAAGAGGTGATAATGAATCAATAATCAGAAGATCGCAGAGGGAAGCGAGCCTAGAGCCTTGGCCGGGCTTTCTCGCTTCTTTATCCCAATTAGCATCTCGAAACAAGGCAAACAAGTGAGATGAAAAGGAAGAAAGTTGCTCAGAAGCTCGGTTGGCTGCCGTAGGCCCGTAGAAGTAATCTGAGACGACCTAGAAGCCGATTTAAGGTTACAGTAGTACATGCCAGGGCAAGCACTTGACTTTTATGGCTAGACGCTCGAAGATCTGGAATTGATCTTGTCGGCACTTTATGAATGACGATGCTAGAGCAGGATCGTTCATATGATGTTTTGACGAGTTCGTAGTATATCGATAATTGTACTATTCACATGGTTGATTGCTTCTCTGTAGGTAAGGTTGAAAAAACATCATTTTGCTGGTCTTGATGCTCTCCTTTGAGAAGGACTGGCATTACCAATTACAAGAGCAATTGGCCCGGAACAGGCATATGCGATAGTAGTCAAATATCTTACTACACAGATCGAACGGCGTTGGGCTCAATTCCATGAACTACTGCTCAAAAAATGACCCATTGGAGACCAGCGAAGAGCCTGACCAAAAGGCCCATAAAATCGGAGCCTCGGCGCTAATTCTTCCGCCCTTCGTTGAGGTGCGCACAGTTTCTCTCAAAGTCACATGATGAGGGGTGAAGGGCAAGAAACCCTACCCAGAATACAATTCGTGCCCGCCGCCTAAGCGATTCAACCACCGCCTTCAAAGTCGACTCCATCCCGGCCCATCCATATTCGCTCTCCGGCAGACCAGCGAATTCAATCAACACAACACCGCGATCATGGCTGACGAATACGTACGTGTGCCCCTCGAGATATCCCCCTTTCTTGAGAAACAGAAGAACACATCCGCCGCCCGAACGTGGCTCTCTCGATTCTCGCCGCCTGCCCGCCACCCGATCATGGAACGAGGAAAAATAAAGAAAGAGCTTGACTGACTTGTGTGCCTGGTTGATAGAACGCCGAGGAGGCCGCCGAGCTTAAGAAGAAGAGAGCGTTCCGAAAGTTCTCTTACCGAGGAATCGACCTTGAGCAGTATGTTACTACCACATCAATCCTGCGCCTCGACGACCGAAGATGATGTTGCGAGGACGCAAACCCGAGAGAGCAAACCCATACTGATGCGTGATTTCCCCTCTTCCTACAGGCTCCTCGACCTCTCCTCCGACCAGCTTCGCGATGTTGTCCACGCTCGTGCTCGCCGCAGGATCAACCGTGGCCTGAAGCGCCGCCCCATGGGTCTCATCAAGAAGCTCCGAAAGGCCAAGCAGGAGGCCAGGCCCAACGAGAAGCCCGACCTCGTCAAGACCCACCTCCGAGACATGATTGTCGTCCCCGAGATGATTGGTAGCGTTATCGGCATCTACTCCGGCAAGGAGTTCAACCAGGTCGAGATCAAGCCTGAGATGGTTGGTCACTATCTGGCTGAGTTCTCTATCTCATAGTACGTGGTCTTCCAACCTTTGCCATCATGACAATCACTAACCCCCTCTCCAGCAAGCCTGTCAAGCACGGTAGGCCCGGTATCGGTGCCACGCACTCTTCTCGTTTCATTCCCCTCAAGTAAGAAGGTTGCGGTCTTGGGTGGTTTCTGCATTCACGGACATTTTGGGCGAAAAGGACTGGTTCTGGTAGATGGGGAATGCATCTATCAAAATTACTGATGACAATGGGTACCATGATAGTACAATAAAGGAGCATTGTCCGCTTGATGACTACCCTTGACTATCCATCATGCCATGACCAAACGTGACGACGCTCGTGTGTTTCGCCATGCATGCCCTTTCTTTATGGGCACTTCCCTGTCAATTCCAGCAACCCGTGAACAACTAAGGAGATTTAATTCTCCATGACATCATCTTGGTGAGCTCTGCGAAACAACTTGCGCGGGTCTATCTTGTTGAGTAGGCTTTTAAAGCCCTGCCCGAAGCGCTTGGTTATGGTTGGCTCATGCTCGACATCCCTGTTCTCATTTTCGTTCTCGTTGTGGATAATCTGGCTGAGGTGTAGCCTCCCATGGAGGTTTTTCACGACCTGTGAACGTTTTTTCAAGCCACAAACGGCACAAGGAAAGGATACCGACTTGTTGTAGTGGATAAAGACCTCTTCGTCTTTTTGGACGTCCCTGACGAGCGTTACTGTTATCTCGTAGGGATATTCCGGGTCTACCGTGAATTGTGCGCTGGCGCATGACATGCAAGCGTGGTTGATATGTGATGTCAGTTCAAAGATGAGTGCCCATCTGCCCTGTGGGTCATTGAAGGCGTAATCTCGAACGAGGTTCTGCAAATTTCCCTGCTCTCGCAGGCTCAATTGCCTGCCGGTCGGTATCTTGCGCAAGTATCTGAAGGTTTGTGCGAGCTTCCGGCGACGCTTTTCGCTTAGGCTGTTCTACTTATTGCCTACGGCTTTGAAGTGGCAGGATAAGATTGGTGGTTCGTTTTCGATGATATTGTGTTTCCTGGGAAGATCTCGCTCTGCAATGAGACCTACGCCGTAGGAAGTGCCTGTCTCACGAATAGCGCCGCCATTTGGCTGAGACGACGAAGGAGGGGGCTCGTGGGGAATAAGGGGCGGGAAACAGACATTGAGCGTCATGGTGGATGTGTCTGAACCAGTTTCCGTTGCTTCAAGAATAACAAACGTATCTTTGCCAATTGACTCATTGTCATCCACCTCATTCTCCTCCGCTTCTACTGTCAGCTTGAACATTCCAGATAGAGCTTCTGTGGTTGTGAGGTTTATAGTGTTGTTTACGGGGCAGGGAAAGATGCCGTGCGATTACAAGTGCGGTGGGCTGTGGATGACCTGACTTTTGTGCATGATGAAGACAGGCGCATAGGGGTTGAATACATACCTGGGCTTTGCTTGGGAGCCGACCCTTCCTTTGGAGATTGAATCATGGTATGTATTTGTGGTGGGGTCGGCCACGGCAATCTTACAATTGCTCGTGATGACCCTCGAGAAACTTCTTGCGGAGGGTAAGGGAGCCAGCGGTGCCGTCCTAACTTTGATGTCAGTCACATAGCAGGTTGCTAGTGTTGCACAGTCTTACCAATCCCACGTTCAGGCCGTTCCCGTTGATGAAACTGCATGCCCCGGGCTGGGATAGAAGTGCAGAGTCTCTGTAAAAGGGCAGGGTAGGCAGATAGTGATTCTCGTAAAATGTTGGATTTGCAAATTGCTGCTTGAGTCAAAATGTGGATGTTGATGGTTAATACGAAGAGTTTGAAGGAATAAAGGCAGCATTGCATCAGTAACAGACTCGGTTATTCATTGCGAGCTTATCCATGGCAGTTGCCATTCACTCTCAATAATGAATAAATAGATGTTGGAACTTGGCACTAGGCACCTACCTTCTTGATCAAAGCAATACACAAACAGGGAAAATTCAGGTGCTTTCAACCTACTGCCAGGCAGTGTTTCAAGAAACAAGAAAGCGCAGTGGAAAATTGGCGAATAAGTTACAGTAAAGCAGGCAGCCTTTTAAGCAAACACCTTCAACGCAGGTGGGACTTGCTGTTGATAACTCAATGAAAAATGAATTCATGCAACCGATTCAAGGCTAGTATACAACCCTTATTCCTGCTTCTGTGCCAGTTTGGTCGCTTTCCGGTCCTCCTCCTTGAGGTGCTGTTGTCGGTAATGCTCGACGACGTGGTCCATGTTGGCGAGATGGCCAGCCATGTGGTTTCGGGGGGCATACGAGGTCATGGCCCTGGTAATCCGGTTAGCAATCCATCTTGTAAAAGCTTTCCTGCCGTCTTTGTGAGAGTATGCAGACTCCATCGAACGATGAGGTGGACGAACTCGGGGAATGCGACATCGACAAATCGGTGAGTGTTGCCGCCGTTCTCGAAAAGGTTTCGGTCATAACCAGCCTGCTCCATGGCCTTGGTGTGAAGAGCGTTGATTTCCTCCCAGTCTCTGCCGCGCGAGGTATACTTGTCGATGATGCTGAGGCCCTCCTTGTCCTTGGGCACAAATTGGTAGACGAGGACGGAGCCGAAGAAAGCGCCGACGGCGAGGAGAGATCCGGTCTAGAGACTCCAATTAGTACGCGTTCTTCAATTGAGGTCATCCGGCGGCGTTGGTGGGCGGCGTGATGTCTACGATGCGGGCTCTTTTGATTCGACGTACGCTGAAGGACTCGTTAACTTCGGCAGCCTTGTGGTGGCCGTGGGCGTCGGAGGCGTAGGTTCGCGCTGTCCTTTGTAGCTGTCGAGCCACGCAGGCTGCCCTCTGTCGTGCGACGAACATGTTGGGCGGTATGGGCAGCGTTCAATTGAGCGATTGATCGTAAGGGTCAGAAGAAGACGCACCCAAATCAACCAAGTGAGGTTGTCGCCGGTCCGCGGGTGTTTACGTAAGGTACCTAGAATCGTTGGCCAATTGGATTACAGACGTTTACGATCCTCCCCACAGATAATTGACCAGCCGAAGCTCAAGCTACAGTAGGGTAAGCAACTCAAGCATCTACATATTCAACATGTAGCTACAACTTATTGAAACATGTAATTCTTTGTGACAATGCGTACGTTCATCGCATGACTCATTTTACTCTCAATTAATTCATTGATGACACAATCCCGCAAGGCAATGGACTGTCAGCGTTTAATGTGTGTTGTTCAAGCACGCCAAATCACAACTGTTGGAAGACATCTAGGACTTCTTGCTTCTAAGCCCTAAGAGCCAGCCTTGTCTAAGTTGTATGCATTCATCACGACTTAATAAGGGTTCTTCCGTCGTTAACTACGATAATTAGCGACATTAGCTGGCTCCTGAGCTTCCTTGAGCCGCAAAACCCCAGTTTCATGGTTGCTTACCCAGGAGAGCGCGAGAGCTTCTTCAATCATTTTCCTGCCAATCAACGGCTATCCCAACTACCCAAGATACCATCCTACTAACATTCATAGTACAAAATTAGGAAATCCCCAGTATTGGGTAAATAGCTCATGCGAGTTATTGGCTATCAGAACATGGTGGTTGGGTTTCCCCAGACACATGGACGAGACGACACCCTCCACTTCACTAAGATCATCATGAGCTGAAAGTGAAATAGACGTGTTAAAATACAAGGATAACTATAACACATGCAAATATATTTATATTATCAGTACACCACGGCCAAGACCATGTCGATTTCTGCCAGTTCAGGAGTAAAAGCTAGCCACGATCAAGCCATTCCCTTCCTGAGGCTGGAACGTGGCAGCGAAAGTTACGTACACTTCCTGTCAAGGATTGTGAGGCTTGGGCAGTGGCCAAGGAACTAGGCTTGTTCAACAACTTGATATCACGGAAACCTGAAACCTTTCCGTCAGTGGTGGCTGAAGCTGCCACAAGGGTTGGGGAGATCGACGTGCTAGTCTGGATACGCCTAATACGGCGTTTTGCAACGACCGCACATTAACAACTTTCGAGTTAACGTTTCCGGCATGGCGCTTGTGTAAGGTAGTGATAGTCCACCTCGAGGAAGCAGAGAGTTCAACGCTGACGGATGAGTAGGAACCAAGGACCTGCCAAAGAGATCATGTCACACCTACACGACAACCAATGCAGAGTCTCCCTCGCGAATCATCTACGTTGGACCAAGGGGAGATCATCATGGGTTGTCACTCACCGGGCCGTATGGCGCCAGCAAAGCGGCCGTGGACATTTTCATGGAGTCCTTTGTATACGAGATGGAGGGCGTCAGCCCCCTCATTCATTCGGGTTAAACTCGACTGTCCACACGGTGATACCTGGGAGACCAACTTTGGACAGACGTCAATGCGGATGGCCGGGCTGGGAGAATGACGGAAGAGGTGTAACAGAGATGCGGCGCCTTGACCAAAAAGACACTCCGGCGCTTTGGCTCTACTGCAGGGCCAAAGCATGGCGGCATAAGAGGCGACCAACATAACGAAGCGAGACCTGATGAGGCTTCGATCCTTTGCTCAATGACGGAAGGTGAAGCATCTAGGCGGATGCTAAGTGATGAGAAAATTGGGCGAAGCATCGACGAGTTGGACAACATGGACATGCATCATATGAGAGCCACGTTTTTGGTGAAACCTGATCGAGATGGATATTGCATGGAAGCCGGAGGCGATGGGCCGGCGCTTGGTATCGCAGTGAGAGCATCATAAGCACGAGTTGTTTGTTGACCAACTTCAAGTCGACACCATTTGCTGAATGTTCACGTAAAGTACAGTGATTATGTACAAGCTCAAACATGCAGGCAATAGATTTCCCCCTGTTTTACGTCGACTCTACATCATCCCGTGTGTTTGACAGGTAGCAAGGGGCAAACGTCCCGGGATTTGCTGCGGGACGTTTCTTGCTGGCTGTCAATCAATCAGTCAATCCATTTGGGGGGACACTGTATTGTAGCTATTGCTCAGGATATCATGATGAGACATGACGTTGGAGGTGTTGCTATTTCTACTGGTAACGCCATTCTTGATAAGAAAAAACTACCTTGGCTAACTCCCGAAACCATGTGATAGAGTAGGTACCTAGTTAAGTCTGAATGTATGCATCCATGGCTGTACCTTAGAGGCAAAAGCCCATCAAAAATGCCAAGTCCACACACCAACCTAGCCAAACCCCGATTATTATCATTAATTACAGTATCATCATAAGGCATAACTTCATAAAATATAACGCCTAAGGATATTCAGAGTTTAGGCTATAAGATTATAT